>MJUU01027838.1:145836-158773 GCA_002080025.1 Modiolus philippinarum
TGAACAACTGAAATCACGGCTGAAAGATATAATTCATAGATGTTTCTTCCGCAAGAACGGCGAACAAAGATATAAGTACATTGTTATAGGCAGAGAACAAGCATACTTTGTGAAATACGACTCAGAATCACAGAAAAAATATACAGAGGAAGAAGTGATTAAAATGTTAGAGTTTCTGATCGACAATATATTTGTCCAGTTTGGAGGACTTGTTTTTCAACAGACTATCGGAATTCCAATGGGCATAAACTGCACCTCTTTTAGCCGATCTATTTCTCCACTCATATAAAGCTTAATTCATCGAAGGGCTTCTTCAAAATAAAGATTAAAAACTGGCTCAGTCCTTTAATTTCAGCTTCCGGTATATAGATGATATTTTATCACTAAACAATCCTCGCTTTGGTGATTTTCTTCATTTTATCTATCCAAAAGAGCTAGAAATTAAGGATACTACAGATACTTCCACATCAGCCTCGTTCCTTGACCTTCATCTTGAAATTGACAAAAGAGTTACACTACAAACTAGGCTATATGACAAACGCGATGACTTCACTTTTCCAATAGTCAACTTCTCCTTTCTTTGTAGCACCATTCCAAAAGCACCAGCATACGGAGTTTACAACTCCAAACTCATTCGCTACTCAGGGCCTGTGGTCGATACAGTGACTGCCTTGATGGAGCTCGGTTGCTTTCGGGTGGGCTACTTGAGCAAGGGTATGTTGCCCATAACTTGAGGTCATCACTACAGAAGTTTTGCGGTCTGCATCACGATCTTGTGGACCGCTGTGGGATGTCTGTTTCCCAGATGGCAGCGGGTCTTTCTCTTTGCCGCTGGGGTTTGGTTTTCCTCTGCCGGGTTTGGCTTTGCTGCCGGGGTTGGCGTGTTCGGCACGGCGGGTGTCTTGTGGGAGGCGGGGGGTGCTTGCTCTGCCGGTGCACCTGATCTCGCCCATGGTTTTTTTTGTTGGGTCCGTGTTGTTCATTTTTGTATATGTGCGTGTCTTCATTTTCTTTTCTGTGCCGTGCTCATGTTGTGTCTTCGTTTCTTCGTTTTTCGGCGTTGCCGTTGTCCTTGGATTGTTCTTTTTGGACTGGCGGTTCGGTTCTCACTTACTTTTCTAGTAGTATATTTCAAATGTTAGAATTAATTTTGTATTGTAGACATGGTTGCCACCGGGGGCATAGTGTTTCACAAACACATCTTGTTCAATGCTTAAATTCTACAATTTGATTACTGCTGTACAAGTTGGGGAAATTGTTATGAAGAAGAAATTGACCGACTAACAAAACTTCAAAAAAGATCTCCACGAATGATACTTGATGCCCCTTTTCTTACCCCATCAAAAGAGCTTTTCAAAAATCTAAACTGGCTTTGTTTTAAGGAGAGGATAAACTATCATAAACTTGTCCTTGTATGCAAAGTTTTCAACGATAAAAAACCAGATTACCTCAAACAATACTACAAACGAAATTCAAACACCAATCAAAACATTTACGATCTGTATCAAGCAATAATTTAGCAATTGTACGGCATTAAACAAACTGCACAAAAAGATCCTTCGCATATAGTGGCCCAAATATATGGAACAAATTGCCAAATAACATTAAATCTGTTACAAACATAAATGCATTTAAAAGCATCTTTTCCAAAATTCTGATATGATATGATTTCTTTATATATTTTATATTTTTTGTATTAACCTGTCATTAATTTGTGTTTTATGAGGGCCTGAAGTTAGGTTAGTGTAAACTAATTCAGTTACCCTCTTTAGATAAAAAAAATATTATTATTATTATTATCAACAAAAATATATTAATCTCAGGCAAATATCAGACAAAACCACTTAAAAAACCAGAGATTGACATAAGGATAAACATGAGGCATTGACCAAAAATATAAATCTCAGGGATCCCCTCTAACTTTAACTAATCACAAAATCAGAGATAGACTTCGGGATAAACACGAGACATCGACAAAACATATAAAAATCTGAGGCACAACCTCTAACATAAACACTCGTACAATCAGAGAGTGAAGTTGTATAATAAACAGCAAATTTCTTATGCTGTACACGAGTTTCAAAGAGTAACTTCTCATCAGCAGCATTAAGATTAAATAATTTGGATAGCATAATCAAAAGTAGTGCAAAAAAAGTACTCATAACCAAAAATATCGAAATGGGAGACAAATACAGTACTAAGGACATCCACCGAGTGCCATACACGGAATGAAGCCTCAGCGTTTTAAAGGGTTAGAATTTTGATAAACAATAAATTTCTATAAAAGGCAAGGTATATTTTTCATGTTAGACAAATCTTACTTCTAGTATTGAGCTGGTGAACACCATTCGGGACCTTTGGTCTTCAAGCAGTGAAATCGACCCAGTGGTTTCAAAATACAAAAATACCCAAGCTTCATACCAAGCATTAAATCTCGTTATGTTGTACACGTGTTTCAAGGAGTAAACTCTCATCAGAGGCATTAAGATCAAATAATATGGAAAGTCATAATCCAAAGTAGTGAAAAAGAAGTAATCATTACCGCAAATATAGTAGGAGGAGACCAAATCCAGTTCTAAGGACATCCAACGAGTGCAATACACGGAATGAAGCCTCAGCGTTTTAAAGGGTTAGAATTTTGATAAACACCAAATTTCTATAAAACGCAAGGTAAATTTTTCATGTCAGACAAGTCTCACTACTGGGCTGGTGAATACCCACAGGTATCTCTGGTCCACCAGCAGTTGAGAGTAACTTCAGCATAAACATGAGGCATCCATAAAAAATATAAAAATCTTGCGCATCACCTGAAACAAAACCACTCACAAAACTATAGAGGGATGTCAGGTCAAATATGAGGCATAGATAAAAATATGTAGATGTCGGGCATAACATCAAACACCTCAAAATATCAGAGAGTTACATCAGATGAAACATGAGACGTCGACAAAAAATACATAAATCTCGAACATCACCTCAAACAAAACCACTCACAAATTCAGAGATTGATTTCACGATAAACATAAGACGCCAACAAAAATATATAAAATCTCAGGCAAACCTCAGACCAAATCACTCACAAAATCAGAGAGTGATATCTCGATGAACATGAGAAATCGACAAAAATATAAAAATCTCGAACATCACCTCAAATCAAACCACTCACAAAATCAGAGACTGACTTCACGATAAACATGAGACACCAACAAAAATATAAACACCTCAGGCAAACCTCAGACCAAATCACCCACAAAATAAGAGAGTGATATCTCGATGAACATGAGAAATCGACAAAAAATATAAAAATCTCGGGCATAACCTCAAATCAAACCACTCACAAAATCAGAGACTGACTTCACGATAAACATGAGACACCAACAAAAATATAAAAATCTCAGGCAAACCTCAGACCAAATCGCCCACAAAATCAGAGAGTGATATCTCGATGAACATGAGAAATCGACAAAAAATATAAAAATCTCGGGCATAACCTCAAATCAAAGCACTCACTAAATCAGAGACTGACTTCACGATAAACATGAGACACCAACAAAAATATAAAAATCTCAGGCAAACCTCAGACCAAATCACCCACAAAATCAGAGAGTGATATCTCGATGAACATGAGAAATCGACAAAAAATGTAAAAATCTCGAACTTCACCTCAATTCAAACCACTCACAAATTCAGAGACTGACTTCACGATTAACATGAGACATCGACAAAAATATAAAAATCTCAGGCAAACCCCAAACCTAACCACTCACAAAATCAGAGACTGACTTCACGATAAACATGAGACATCAACAAAAATATATTAATCTCAGGCAAACCTCAGACCAAACCACTTGCAAAATCAGGGATTGACATCAGGATAAGCATGAGGCATTTACCAAAAATATAAATTTCAGGTATCCCCTCTAACTTTAACCAATCACAAAAACAGATATACATGAGACATCACCAAAAATATAAAAGTCTGTAAGAACTTTGATAAATATTTTTTTTTAAATCTTGATGATTGTAGGGAAAAATATCTTATTATTTCTATGCAAATTTCATTCCATTCCTAATTACGTTTGTAATAATACCCAAAGACAGAAATCAAAGCTTAGAAAAGCTGTGTCATATTAACCTAGTAGCTTGTAAGCTTTAATACAGAAAATTTTGTACTAATTAACTTTAGAATTATTTTCAACAATTATCAAACTTCTTATCACAATATTGTCGATTTATTCATTAGCAGTAGAATTATAGGTTAGAGTGAAATTGAAAGGTTTACATTGAAGCAGTGCAGTGACCATCTTGAACATATTTCTAGATAGTCACCAAGTGTATCAACTTTACCGTAAAAAGTCTCACTGTGACATATATATCCCTCGTCCAACGAAGAAGGAGAGTGCGTTTAGAATTTGAATCATTCATTCGTCCATTTATTTATTCATAACAAAGTCCGAATCTTTTCAATATCAAGTTGCAAATTGATTAATTTTTAGACCTATAGGCATTTTGGAATTTACTTGAGAAAGATATTTTTGACTTACATTTCATGCATGAGTGACTTGGGTTAAAGTTTTTTTGTAAATTTACATGCTGGAAATCTTAGAGGAATGATATTTTTGTCAGTAGTTGCGTCTTGTATAGTATAGTCATGAAGCTCCAGATAAAATAAAGCCACCTTGACTTACATATCATGCACAAGTACTGGTCTTAATTTCTTTTTAGAATCCAGATCTCAGGTAATACAACATTTAAAGGAATGATATTTTGTTAGTAGATGCATCCGGAATATTAATGAGGCTTCTGATGAAAGTAGGATTACCTTTGCCTACATTTTATTGTCTCGCCCGCGACGATAGTCGCGAAAGCGAGACATATGCGTGCAAAGTATGACGACGGCGACGGCATTAACTTTTACTAAATGCAGGATATTTTGAAAACCCTTTAATGTAGGAACATCATAGTTGGTCCAGTGGTAGTACTAATCAAGTGCTACCTGACGGACATAACGACATGTGACCTTGACCTTAATTTCACGGTCTAGTGACCAAGTTACGTTTTTCTGCTGAAGTCCATTTCTCAATAACTAGAAGTGTTAGGTTGATAATATTTGGTATGTAGGTTGGTCTTTGGTAGTACATCTCAGTCTGGCAGATTTCTTTTGTCCTTGACCTCAATTTCACGGTCTAGTGGCCACGTTAAGTTTTTCTGCTTAAGTCCATTTCTCTATAACTAGAAGTGGTAGGTTGATAATATTTGGTGAGTAGGTTGGTCTTGGGTAGTACATGTCAGTCTGGTAGGTGACTTTTGTCCTTGACCTCAATTTCACGGTCTAGTGGCCACGTTAAGTTTTTCTGCTTAAGTCCATTTTTTAATAACTAGAAGTGGTAGGTTGATAATATTTGGTATGTAGGTTGGTCTTGGATAGTACATTTCAGCCTGGCAGGTGACTTTTGTCCTTGACCTCAATTTCACGGTCAAGTGGCCACGTTACGTTTTTCTGCTTAAGTTCATTTTTCAATAACTAGAAGTGGTAGGTTAATAATATTTGTTATGTAGGTTGGTCTTGGATAGTACATGTCAGTCTGGCAGGTGACTTTTGTCCTTGACCTCAATTTCACGGTCTAGTGGCCACGTTAAGTTTTTCTGCTTAAGTCCATTTCTCAATAACTAGAAGTGGTAGGTTGATAATATTTGGTATGTAGGTTGGTCTTGGGTAGTACATGTCAGTCCGGCACTTGACTTTTGTCCTTGACCTCAATTTCACGGTCTAGTGGCCATGTTAAGTTTTTCTGCTTAAGTTCATATCTCAATACCTAGAATGGTAGGTTGATAATATTTGGTATGTAGGTTGGTCTTGGGTAGTACATGTCAGTCTGGCACTTGACTTTTGTCCTTGACCTCAATTTAACGGTCTAGTGAGCATGTTCACTTTTTTATTAGTTCACATAGATTTCACATCAATTTAGAGGCCAACAGGGACGGGCGAGACGTCTTTTAGGGTCTTCACTTGTGCATAAATCACTCAGTTTAAAGTTTGTGTAATAGTCCAGATCAAAGATACTACAACGATTGGAGCAATGAGATCCTTTGCACAGAGGCATCTTTTTTAAATAACTAGGCTCCAGATGTAAATAAGGTCTCTTTAATCTATATCTCTTGCATGAGATACTCACAATAGAGTTTGTGTAACTGCCAGATTCTTGATAAGTACGGCTTGTAGAGGGCTCATAACACATGTACTACAAAAACAAACATCTTTCTGACTGCTTCCTTTCTCATCTTTTGATTTAAAAATTTTAACACATGTAGCAAAATATCAAGTCAAAATAAGAGTCACAAAGCAAATGGTAATGCAAGAAGATCGTAGACATGGCAATACAAAAGGTCATAAGAAGCGAAGTGATGCAGGTAGGGCATTTAAAATGGCAAAGTAGTTTTTTCTCTCGAGTAAGTTAAAACCTACCCGTCAGTCTAAATCAATGTAACGCAGAGACTACATAAAACATGCTAATGTAGGTTGAACAAAGTAACTATATGATGACGGAACATGTTGGTTTAGTATGGTGGTAAAACACATTCATGCAAACAAGTTGTGAGGTGGATATGAAGGACCAGTGGTAATGGTAAAAATTTATTGATTCTTTGCGTGTTTTATCCCCCGGATCTTTAGATTGGAGGCACATTGTTTTTGCCCTGTCTGTCTGTTTGTATGTCTGTCTGTCTGTCTGTCTGTCCGTAACTTTAACCTGGCTCATAACTTTTGCATTGCAAGGAGATGTGATAGGCCCTTCATAATTGGTATGTGTATTGATCATGTAAAGCTGAACACCATTATGCTAATTTCATTAAGGTCAGTCAAAGAGGTTAAAAGTTCAAAATCTAGATTTTGCTATACCTCGTTGATTACAATTGCTAGAGACTTGATATTCTATTTGTTAATAGATCTAATAGAGCTTAGTACAAATCCACAAAAAAAACAAACAAAAAATGGTCAGGTCAAGGTCACTGAGAGCAAATATGAAATCTTTAACAAAAACATTGACATTGCCTATATCTCGTCAACCAGATGTGATAGGATCTTCATATTTCGCATGTATATTTGACAAATAAAGCTAAACCGCATTTTGCAAATTTCACCACGGTTATATCAAAGGTCAAAAGGTAAAAATCTAGACTTTGCTATAGCTTGTTTATTACAATTGCTAGAGGCTTTATATTCTTTCTGTGACTAAATCTAATAGAGCTTAGAACAAATCCAAGAAAAAAATCAGAGTCAGGTCAAATGTCAAGGTAACTGAGTGCAAAATTGAAATTTTACAAAAAACTCTAACTTTCAACCAGATGTGATAGAACTTTCATATTTGGCCTGTATATTAATCATATAAAGCCGAATACCATTACTCAAATTTCATTAAGGTTAGGTGAAATGTCAAGGTCACCAGAGATCGTAAGGTCAAAATCTAGATGTTGCTTTTCCCTTGTTAATTGCAATTGCAATAGGCTTGATATTTCATATGTGAATAGATCTAATGGAGCTTAGTACAAATGTCTATTAAACCTTACTCTGTGGTGTATACTGCAATTTTAGCATTAATTTTGTATTGTAGACATGATTGCTACCGTGCGCATAGTGTTTCACATGGGATATCTGCCGAACACCAAAAACCATTGTTCTGGGATTAACTCGGAAACTGTAAAGATACTTGATGTAGTGTAATGGGGGAAAAGTTTCTTAGGTCATGACGAAACTTCTTTACATAAGGTCCAAAATTATGCGATATGTTTTCTTTCGGGTTTTTGCATCTGCCAGATTTTAAGATTCAATAGTATTTTTTTCCTCGGAAACCTGATTGGTCGAGATTTGGAACTTTGACCATTGTTCATTCGTGTTATATGGTTCATATAAAAATGTCTAATGCTTTTAATAATTTGATCTTGGTGCCAGTGAAAAAAATTCTTATCATACTAGTAATGAAGATAAATAATCAATCTAATTTTGATTTGAAGACTAAAATTTTCATTGAAAATACAAATAGATAATTTGATGTGACATTTGGTGAAAACAAATAATTTCTTCCAGATTTATATGAAAATATAAAAACATTTCTTGGCAAAATCACCTTCTTTAAAAAGGATAAAATGTTCAGTACAAAATGGCACACAAAATTGGTTCAAGGTCAAAGTCCACAGCAATGGTGTTATATGTCAAATATCCATTGCAATCACATTCAAAAAGTTGTAAAGTTGTGAACATTTTCAACAGGAAGAGACTTTCATGTCCTTAACAATATTTATTAAAGTCCTCAGCAACCATATAAAGCAACTCTAATAAAGTTCAGAATGTTATTTTTTTTATCATCAATGGCGATCAAATAAAACTCGCAACAGAAACTTTTGGAAGACCTTTCAATTGTTCTATTAACGACTGATTTTCGAATTATTATTATTTAATTAGTTCTTTCCAGTTTCCAACGGTAACAAATTTCTGTATTTGTTGGATAATTTTTTTTCAGCCCAATTTATCGTATACATTTGTTACATTGTTCATGTTTCCGTGGAAATATTTTTATTTCATAAAAATGACGAAGTCCCCTAAAATTCCTTTTGTTATTGTTACAGTATGCTGACCCGAAAGCCGATTTTATTTGGAAACTTGCAATATCTAAACTTTTGTAAATTTTGTTGAAAACTAAGGAGTATCTCCCTCATGCATAGCTCTGTCCTTAGCTTATTTTGGCATTCCATTTAGATCATATTGGTTATTTGTTCTCTATCAGTTTTAAACATACTTTCAGTTTATGGACTCCAAATGTTTGGATTTTATCTTCTATGAAGAGACATAAGTTGTCGAAATGTGCTTAGCAGAATTTATATTCACAGTAACTTCGGTATTTTGTTATTTGTTACCACTAGATCGATGCCACTCCTGGTGGACTGTTGGTACCCGAGGGTATTCACCAGTCCAGTAGTCAGTACTTCGGTGCTATTCTATTTGGAACCTAATTACAATATCTAATTTTTTGTAAATTTTGTTGAAAACTAAGGAGTATCTCCCTCGTGCAAAACTCTGTCCTTATCGTATTTTGGAATTCCATTTAGAACATATTTGATTATTTGTTCTATATTATTTTTGAACATCTTTGGATGTTTTGGACCTACAAAAGTTTAGATTTTATCTGCACTGTAGAGACATAAGTTGTTGAAATGGCCATATGCAGTAATATTATTTACAGTTACTTCGATATTTTGTTATTTGTTACCACTGGGTCTATGCCACTGCTGGTGGACTGTTAGTCCCCGAGGGTATTCACCAGCCCAGTAGTCAACTACCGGTTCTGACTCGACAGCCATTTTTTTTTGAAACTTGCAATATCTAAATTTTTGGAAATTTTGTTCAAAACTAAGGAGTATCTCCCTCGTGCAAAGCTCTGTCCTTAGCTTATTGTGGCATTCCATTTAGATCATATTTGGTTATTTATCAGTTTTAAACATCCTTTGAGTTTATGGACTTCCAAATGTTTAGATTTTATCTGCACTGTAGAGACATAAGTTGTCGAATTTGCCATATGCAGAAATAAAATTTACAGTAACTTCGGTATTCTGTTATTTGTTACCATTGGGTCGATGTCACTGCTGGTGGACTATTAGTGCCCGGGGGTATAATTCACCAGCTCAGTAGTCAGTTCTTACTTGCTGACCTGAAAGCCGATATTTATTTGGTACCTTACAATATCTTAATTTTTGTAAATTTTGTTGAAAACTAAGGAGTATCTCCCTCATGCACAGCTCTATCCTTGGCATTCCATTTAGATCATATTTGGTTATTTTTGTTATATCAGTTTTAAACATCATTTGAGTTTATGGACATCCAAACGTTTAGATTTTATCTTCACTGAAGTGACATAAGTTGTCGAACTGCGCATATGCTGAATTTAGTTTCACAGTAACTTCGGTATTTTGTTTTTTTTTACCACTGGGTCGATGCCGTTGCTGGTGGACTGTTAGTCCCCAAGGGTATTCACAAGCCCAGTAGTCAGTATTCAGGTGCTGACCGGAAAGCCGATTTTATTTGGAAACTTGCAATATCTAAATGTTTGTAACTTTTGTTGAAACTAAGGAGTATCTCCCTCATGCAAAGCTCTGCCCTTAGCTTATTGTGGCATTCCATTTAGATCATATTTGGTTATTTCTTCTCTATCAATTTTAAACATCATTTTAGTTAAGGGACTTGCAAATGATTAGATTTTATCCGCACTGAAGAGATATAAGTTGACGAAATGAGCATGCAGAAATTTAATTCACAGTAACTTCGAAATTTTGTTATTTGTTACCACTGGGTCTATGTCACTGCTGGTGGACTGTTAGTCCCCGAGGGAATTCCCCACCCCAGTAGTCAATACACCGGTGCTGACCCGAAAGCCGATTTCATTTCGAAACTTGCAATATCTAAATGTTTGTAAATTTTGTTGAAAACTAAGGAGTATCTCCCTCATGCAAAGCTCTGTTCTTAGCTTATTTTGGAAACCCATTTAGATCATATTTGGAAATATAAGCTATAGCAATTTTGCCGGGTATAAAAACCTTTCCTAAGTTCTATTGTGGTTATTTCGACTGAAACAAATAAGTAAATACCCAAGTTACTGTGAACCTTGTTTCTGTATTTGGGCATTTTGAGAACTTATGTCTGTTCAGTGCAAATAAAATCTAAACGATGGGATAACCATAAAATCAAAGATGTTTAAAACTGATAGAGAACAAATAAGCAATATGTTCTAAATGTAAAGCCAAAAGCAGCTAAGGGCAGAACTTTGCACGAGGGAGATACTTCTTAGTTTTCAACAAACTTTACAAAAAATAGATATTGCAAAGTTCCAAATAGAATCGGCTTTTGACTCTGCACCGAAGTGCTGACTACTGGGCTGGCTAATACCCTCGGGGACTAACAGTTCCGGGTATGTAAAATGTTCAAATCAATGATCTGGGTTGGTAAATCGGACAAAAACAAATTTCCACGGTATGTAAAGTCTCTATTTTCGTGATTATATATACACTTTAGTAAAGGTACCAGAACGAGAAATCTTACAACAATATTTATGAGGGAATATTGACTACCTGTAAAACAAAATGTCCCATGCATGTAAAATCTCAATTCATGTTATATTTGAGCATTATGAATTAAATGCAATATCTTTATTGAAATGTTTTATTTGAGGTAATGACTAAAATAAACACCCTTGATGTAAAATCCTATTTATATGTTCTTTTCAGGTAATATTGACTGAAAGAAATGTGCTGGATAAGAAAAATCTTTTTGGAATATAAACTAAAACAAAACAACAGGAAATGCAAAATCTATTTAATTTTCGTTGCTTTTGGCAAGATGGACTTTGTGTCAGGTATAAACTATCTCTTATTTCCATGTAGTAATATAAGCTAAATCATTTGTAACGGGTATGAAAATGTATTCAAATGTGCCGGACATTCCTAAATTATTACATTGCGGTGCTGGTTATTTCGACTGAAACAAATAACTAAATACCGAAGTTACTGTGAACTTTGTTTCTGCATATGGGCATTTCCAGAACTTATATCTGTTCAGTGCAGATAAAATCTTAACGCTTGGATGACCATAAAATCAAAGATGTTAAAAACTTATACATGTTATAGAGAACAAATAACCAAAATGTTTGAAATAGAAAGCCAAAATCAGCTAAGGACAGGACTTTTCACGAGGGAGATACTTCTTAGTTTTCAAAAAACTTTACAAAAAATAGATATTGCAAAGTTCCAAATAGAATCGGCATTTGGGTCAGCACCAAAGTGCTGACTACTGGGCTGGCTAATACCCCCGGGGACTTACAGTTCCGGGTATTTAAATGTTCAATTCAATGATCTGGGTTGGTAAATCGGACAAAAACAAATTTCCACGGTATGTAAAATCTCTATTTTCGTGATCTGTTTTTGGTATTATATATACACTTAAGTAAAGGTACCAGAACGAGAAATCTTACAACAATATTTATGAGGGAAATATTGACTACTTGTAAAACAAAATTTCACGTGCATATAAAATCTCAATTCATGTTATATTTGCGCATAATGAATTAAATGCAATATCTTTATTGAAATGTTTTATTTGAGGTAATGACTAAAATAAACACCCTTGATGTAAAATCCTATTTATATGTTCTTTTCAGGTAATATTGACTGAAAGAAATGTGCTGGATATGAAAAATCTTTTTGGAATATGGACTTAAACAAAACAGCAGGAAATGCAAAATCTATTTTATTTTCGTTGCTTTTGGCAAGATGGACTTTGTGTCAGGTATAAAATATCTCTTATTACCATGTAGTAATATGAGCTAAATCATTTGTAACGGGTATGAAAATGTATTCAAATGTGCCGGACATTCCTTAAATATTACATTGCGGTGCTGGTTATTCGACTGAAACAAATAACTAAATACCGAAGTTACTGTGAACTTTGTTTCTGCATATGGGTATTTCCAGAACTTATGTCTGTTCAGTGCAGATAAAATCTTAACGTTTGGATGACCATAAAATCAAAGATGTTAAAAACTTATACATGTTATAGAGAACAAATAACCAAAATGTTTGAAATGGAAAGCCAAAATCAGCTAAGGACAGGACTTTTCACGAGGGAGATACTTCTTAGTTTTCAACAAACTTTACATGTAGTAATATGAGCTAAATAAAATAAAGAGTGCTGTGCGGCAGTTCGTGTAAGCATAAATAAGCAAACGAGTTAAAATTCTTGTCGAACTGCGATAAAAGGTAAAACAAAAAATATATATTTTTGTTTTACCTTTTATCGCAGTTCTACAAGAATTTTAACTCGTTTGTTTATTTAGTAATATGAGCTAAATCATTTGTAACGGGTATGAAAATGTATTCAAATTCGCCGGACATTCCT
>MJUU01027841.1:0-10845 GCA_002080025.1 Modiolus philippinarum
CTAACAACAAAGAAATAGTCAATAAATATCTACATCATCTTAAAAAAAGGGACTTTGCAATTTTGATGATAAACGCTACTGGAAAAATCCGATTGAAAGTCTTGCGTATGAACATTATAAAATCAATGACTTTTAGTTACCAATTTATTACAGTATATTATCAATGAATATAACCACAAATATTTCATGTCTGTTTATCAAATGATATCATTGTAACGGTTGGAATAAAGCTTCCACCTCCTCCAATTTAAAAGCTGGTGTTTCTATGCTTCTTGCTCTTTTGGTGGATTGGTTTGTTGTGAATTGAATTGTTGCCTATCTTTTGCTAAGTCTTGCAGGAATTCCCTGAGGCGGGACGTTTTCCTTGTCACAGAACATCAAGAAAAAATTTTTCGGATGTTCATAGATCTAAATTTGATATTTTTCTAATAATTTTTTACATCACGTTCTGATCATTCGAAAATCGGATTCGGAAATGAATTTTTTCAAATTCGTTTAAATTGAGTTGAAAATAATGTTTATTTATATTTAACTATTATTATTTTTACAAATGTTCAATGTTTACCTTTATTTCAACAATCCCGGCTTAACAGATTAAGATTACATTTCTAAATATAAATCGTACTAACCACGTGTGCTCTTCCATTGGCCATTGAAGCAGACTCCATTGATTGCTTTTCTTGAAGGCTCTGTATCTGAATTGTTAATTACATCATCACGCTGTTTTAATATAAAATGAATGTTTACAAAACAAAACAAAAAAAGTTACCGTGAAGTTTGTTTCTTTATTATGACCATTTCGACAATTAAGACTTCATCAGTGCAGATCGCATTAAAACATTTCAAAATCCATCAAACGAAATTTATTATGTTTAAAACCCAACAGAGAACAAATTACTAATATGATCTTNACCGAAATCCAAAATGAACATAAAAAGACATGGATGTAGCGTTGCTCAGCAATTAGCAATGAATACCGCTCAAACCGGTGCTAGGGGCCGTCTTGAACTTGCTATGAGGTATGAGTAATGCTCATTGTTGAAGGCCTCATGGTGACTTCAAGATGAAGAACAACAATAAAAGCGTTGTTCCATTGCTGTGTTTTACCATGTATTTGTAGAGATTTTGTCTCATTTGCATTTAATCCATATCCTTTCATTGTTAATATAAAACTTAAATCTTAAATACTGAGTTAAAAAATTGGAATTATTACATTAGTGAACCTATAGACAAGTAATTGTTAATTAGCTTTGAATAGTTTGACGTTTAACTTGATAATGTACCTTTAGCAAAGATTTTTCATGCTCTGCTCTACTGTTTTCTGATATTTCTGGAGGTGGAGTGACTGTCTCCAAGGGCTGTGCTATATATGTAGGCTCCTCTTGAAATTGGGGCTACAATTTAAGAAAACTCAACTACATAAACTTTGATAAATTTTAGCTTTGTATATATTAGAAACAAAGTAAGTGAGAACAGAACCGTCAGAGAAATTTGGAAAAAAAGTCTTATTATATGAAAAATCCATACAAAGTGTTTTATGTCAAAGTGAGCTTTTGCTATTATTAAGGTCTTTCACCACAAGTGAAAGACCTTATAGTATTTCTTCTGATTATTATTATTTTTCTTCTTTTTTCTGCCGCCCATAGCGAAAAAGTGTCGCGAGATATCAATTCGATACTTGGTACACTCAATAAGCTTTGGAAGGGGACGAAGCCACTGACCCTGTGAAACCGATCTATTTTTAGTAACGGAGTTATCTGCCCGAAGACCGAAAACATTGTTATCATGTTTGCTCAAAAACTATAACCGATATCAAAATTCTGATGTGGGGAAAATGTTGTATTCATCCTGAGGATGTTTCGCTATGCGAAAAAAAAAATTTTGGGTCGCGACCCCGGTTACGCGTTTTTGACCCCTAAATATGCAAATTTCTTAACGTTATCGGATTTTGATGAAATTTGGTTTCCAGGTAGCTTTGATGGTCCTGATTACAAATCCGGGATAAAAAAAAATTTTTGCGTCCGCCATTTTCAAAATGGTGGCCATTTGAAATTTTGTTATCGCTATATCTTGGAAACGATAAAAAATTTATGAAAACATTGTGTTGCAAAAATACTCCTCTCATTAAGACCTTAATTTATGGTCGGTCAAAAAATTCTTATCGACAGCCATTTTCAAAATGGCCGTCGTTCGAAAATTTGTTATCGCGATATCTCAGAAACGATAGAAAATTTATGAGAACATTGTGTTGCAAAAATACTCCTCTCATTAAGACCTCCATTTATGGTTGGTCAGAAAAAAATTTTCGTCCGCCATTTTGAAAATGGCCGCCATTCGAAATTTTGTTATCGTGATATCTCGGAAACGATAAAAAATTGATGAAAACATTGTGTTGCAAAAATACTCCTCAAAAATGACCTTTTAATTATCTCTTGCATTTCAAATCACACTGAAAATGAAAAATGGGGTAATAACAAAAAAAAAAAAAAAACACAAATATTATTGAAAATTTGTTTGATGTGTTTTAAAAGTTTTCACAACAATAAAAATCATAAACAAAAAATATTTTTTTGTTTTAAAAGACTGTAAAATCCCATTCATACCACAGTGGTCATTGTAATACATGCATAATCATGTATACAAATACAACCATTTCATTGGTCAGGTCACACACTTTGCTCCCACCCATCAATATAATCCAAAGATATGATATCCAGCACATATATATAAATACAAATCGATATAATAGATCTCCCCCATCATTCGATTATCGAACATAAATCTTTTTCAAGTTAAAATTTTAATAATGTCATTTATTAGCCAGGCTTTGAAAGTTAACATTGAAAATTATCCGTGTAAGCTATGCTTCAACAATTTAGGAAAAAACTGGATATGAGTAAAGTAAACCATGTGCTAAAAGATGAAACAAATGACTTGTTCACACAAACGATAAGAAGTACTTTGCATTCACTGTTGCATTTAGATGCAACAGTCTGGAGGACATGCTTAATATATATGTCCCCAGAACATCTAATCAAATTACAGCAAACTGCTGCAGTCACTGACACCTGGTTCGGACACCAGGTGTCATCACTGTGCATGGACATTTTAAATAAAAGGTAAGCACATTTTAATATACATTTTTTTTTAAAGTTTACAAATTAAGTCTTCTAGGTTGACGACGTATTCTTGTACTGCGACGAAGTTGTACAGGAGCTCCATGTGGGTTTACAATTGCTGGTGGTTGATCTTGAAGTACAGGTGGTGGGGGGTGTAGGTTCTGAATAACATGTGGTTGGTGTTGTGCGAATGGATGAACTGGTGGGGGTTGGATTCTTAATCTAAATATGGTGTTTATCCTGTCTATAAATCTTAACACCATGTACAGAATAATGAAAATGGTTAAGATGAATTGTTCCAAATAATCTACAACGATATTTCATCAACATCAGTTGTATGTTCATTTTTACTTAATATAATAATTGAGTTATTAGATAAATTTTCCGAAGGTAATCATCTTAATCTTTTAAAGCAAAGAATTCCTACCATGATAAAAACTACAACTGAAAAAAGAAAAAAAGATTGAATAATTATACACTTAACTTATCATGAGTATAAAAATTAACAATATTTGTGATGAGAAACTACCTCTGTTAGATTGATTGATTGATTGATGTTTTACGCCAACTTCAGCAATATTTCAGCTATATCCTGCATTGGAATACTCTCATTAAAACTAGAGTTCCCCCTCTTAACCTACACCCCCGTCATTTTACACAAAAAGTCACACAGAATACTAGAATAGCTGCAATTATAAACAATGAGGAATATGAATTCATTTAATATACAAGTTCAGACATAAAATTCAGTTGTTTTAAAATTGTTTAGCTCAATCTCATTCACACTTAAA
The DNA here is from genome assembly GCA_002080025.1 of Modiolus philippinarum. NCBI lineage: Eukaryota > Metazoa > Mollusca > Bivalvia > Mytilida > Modiolidae > Modiolus > Modiolus philippinarum. The sequence goes on from MJUU01027841.1 coordinate 3,911, forward strand.
AGATGGTAGTTTTTATTTGCTCTTGTTTGTGTAATCTTATATTTGCAATACAATACTATTAAAAGAAAAAGTGTCAATAAAAGACATAAACATATGATAATCACAAAAACAAGTTCATTAGTTTTTAAGCTTGAAGACATATAATTACCTGCAATAGTGGTTGAAATCCCAATGATAATTTCAGTCATCTCGTTATCCAATGCCTGAAAAAATAGTAGCCATATACTAGTTTATATTCCATCCCACATGGTTATGGAAATTTTTTTTTCTTATCAGGGGTGAATTTGATGGTACCACTGACAATAATTGAAGTGATGGTAAGTCAATAAAAACTAGCAGTTTTTAACATTTATACTATTTCAAAAACACTTCAAATCCACTAAATAACTTAAATCACCTTAGTCTAAGTCAACCTTGTTCATTTTAGAATTGAACTACAGAAGAAAGTCTTCCAAATGCAAGACTGGGAGGATCATTCCCCGACAGAAGATCCCAAAATAGTGCCAGGATTGGACTAGTATGTGTGACAATTAATTACACAGTCTTGATGGTAAGTCAATAAAAACTAGCAGTTTTTTAACATTTATACTATTTCAAAAACACTTCAAATCCACTAAATAGCATTTACTCCATATCCCTTTATTGCTTATTTCAGATTTAATTTTTACTTAAACTTCCTTCACCTCATAACTTGATTTCCCCTCTGGTGATTTTCCTGTTGCCACTCTGGTAGGAGTGGGACTAGTCTCTCCATCAGTAATCTGTACAGGGGGTTGACCAGTTGTCTTTTCCTGAAAAATAAAGTTCGTCAATCACTTTTCTTTGTCTAAATTGAAATATATATTTAATTTAAAATTTTTTTACTCAAATGATATTTCTATGCATCATAAAATATGTAATATCAATATGTGTATTCTTTTAAATTTTGTTTTACTTATATATTCCTCTTACCTTCACATTTATTTCCCTCTCAGTTGTTTTAATATTTGTCTTGGTACAACTCGTATCTCCATTATTTAGTTTGGTAGTGGTCTGTTTAGGGGCATAACTAGTGGTCTCCCCCTGAAAAAAAATAATCAAAATTTAAATGAGCAAAAAACAAATGCCTATACATGTTCTTCATGTAATTGTGCATGCATGTAAAAAGCAGCATATATATGTAAGACAAAATAGTATCACGTCAACTAAAGTCGCAACGAAGTGAATGTTATTTATATATCTTTCATCTGGAGCATATTTTACCAGATGATCAGTAAATAATTTCAAACTGGAACTTACTTAAAGCAGGATACTAAAAACGTTTTTTGCGCTTTGCTATGTACTTATATGCAGTATATTGCAAGAGATTTTGAGATTCGATCGGGAAATAGTATACATTCAATTAAAAAAAATTGTCTAGATTAACGGAAAACGAATACTTACATGTTAACACATCCAAGTCTATCTGATCTTGGAAATTCAATAGTAAAGTCTTCTTCATACATAAGACAAAATGCAAATAAGCTAAGAGGGGAATCGATAGACATTAATAATTTGTTGCGACAATATTATCCTAAATTCGAGCTACAACACCTTTATGATTCTTACATTACCATCGTTAGAAATTACGTTTTACCGAGTGTGTTGAGATAGGGAAAACTCTGTGAAGAACGTCGTGACTTATCTTTAGAAGAACAAAACAGATATCTAACTATAATTGAACAGGAGGCATTGAGGTTAAAAACGGAATTTAAACAGATCAACAGGAATTATCGACTGGGTTTGCAGTTGGTGATCAGTGCAGATCATAATAGTATCATCGATGAATTTGAGCGAATGGAGGAATAAGATCACCAAATTCTTATGTATAATAGATAAATAACACCTAAACTTTTAAAATATATTAGTTTTAGTTATAGTGAGGTTTTTTTTTTGTTTTTTGTTTATTTTGTTCTTGTTTTTTTGTATTTTTTTAACTGATGATGCTTTTCTGCAGAATGATGAAAAAAATAACATATATTGATGTTCTAGAAATATTTTGTATTCATAGACAAAAACTTATTGTGACACACAACAAAGTGAACCTAAAATTCACTATGTGACCAATCACAAACTGATTTGTGGAACTTTTACTGTCGTGACATGCGTGTGATTTTCAGGGTGCGGTTAAGATCTAGATTCCACAACGTGATTGACCACAAACTGATTTGTGGAACTTTTAGCTACTTTGGTTGGCTAATTTTTTTTCCCGCGTGGATTTTGGACTCCTATAACATGAAATTTGTGTTACACTGAACCTCACTTGTGACTTGAAAAATGGCACAAGCAATTCTGACGACAGCTGACACTGAATAGATGGAGATCCCAGTATTTCAACAGAGAGTTAATTCTAGGAACGAAGTGGAGTTTCGGCGTAGATTTGGTCGCAACAAAGCTATTGTCTTTCGTCGACATGATGAAACTGGTTACTTCTACATTGATGTATATGACAATAGAAAACCCAAACTAGGACACTCTATTCGACCGGGTCATATTTGTCTTGGAATGGATTAGCTTGACGCCCTACTCACTGTTAGATCTAACTTGGATTCGCTGAACGCATGCTTTCCACAAGTAAGTTTAAGTTTTATACCATTTTCACTACCATAAATCAGGGACATAAAACATGCCTCGGGTTAAGTGTTACAGTTTCAATCTTGGATGAGGTACAAACATAAAAATCACATACTTTGAAGGGGATCACCCAACGTCAATTGTAACCAAGTTTGGTTCCCATTTGCTCAGTAGTTCCAGAGGAGCAGACCTTTGAATATTCAATCAATCAATCAATTGAATGCATTTCCCAAAGGATGCCTATGTTAAACTATGTTCTACGCTGGCAGCCATCTTCGATGAGGTACGAACATAATAATCACAAACTTTGAAGGGGACCAGCCAAGGATTATTGTGACCAAGTTTGGTTCCAATTGGCTTACATAGAAATCACAAACTTAAAAGGGAACGACCCAAGGACAATTGTAACCAAGTTTGATTCGAATTGGCTCAGTAGTTTCAGAGGAGAAGACCTGTGAATGCATTTTCCATAGGATGTTAAACTATATTAAACTATGTTCCCCGCTGGAGGCCATCTTGGATGAGATGCAAACCTGCTGGACATATGTAGAAATTGTAGTCCTTGATTATAGCTTAACACTTTTGCATTTCAAACTTAACCTCTATCTAAAATAGTTTTTGAAATAGAAGTAAAAATTGTGAGAATTCAAAGAAAATGGGACAACAACTCCTATGTGGGTCGTCAGATTTTCTTCAAAATTGCAGGACATGTAGATCTACTAAGCTGAACATTTTTGTAACTTAGACTTCATCTCTATCTTCTATCATTTTCAACACATAAGACAACTTCGCTCAGCTGGTAAATGGTTTTATCCATTGTCACCAAAGACCACCCATTATTATCCATACTATACATCAGTTCAAGGCGATATAATTTTGGTATGGATGTTGGTTGCTACTAAATAGTGTAACCACTTACCAATACTCATCTGTTAATGGCATGTAGGTGGCCAGATATGGTGCAAACAAAAAACAATTGATCAGAAAAATTGAAGTTACACTAATGTTAGTCCAACTTGTGGCAAAATTTGGAAAAATAGTAATTACAGTAGAAACACTCATGCGACTGATGAAAACAGATTGAGGCAGTAGTTTGTTCCAGTTATCGGGGTTGAATCAAATTTAATCTTCAGTGAAACGACAATAAAAAAGGTTCCAGAGATTCATGGTGGTTGAGCCATTGCAGTTCGACCCGTTGAAGTGTTTTTTTAAAATAAACATGGGAGACAACAATGAATTTATAGTGAATATTATAACAGAATTTCTTAGATATTCAATATGATCTGAGGAAGTTAAGTTCATTATATTTTCACATTTGGGTTAGCCAAACCTTGAATGACAGCAGAATCTATGGTCGCTTTGTCTTGTTTTCAAGACATTCATTGCAGGCAAGACAAAAATCAAAGTATTTGCAAACAGGAAGTGGTCACTTGACAAACTTGATAATTACTAATACGATACAACTCGTCATTTTTCAAGGGACACATTTTATATGATTCAGTATTTTGTTGTTCAGTAGTTTTTCTCTTGGAGGATGGGGACAGATTCTTGGAGAGACATGTGCATAGTTGTATAATGACTAGTACATGTTTTTGTGATGTGCGAGTTGTGGAAGTGTTTTCTCAAATGAAAATGGTGAATAAAATGAAGAATTTTGTATACAAGAGTTTATTTACAAATATTCATGGTAATTTATCTTGATACAACAGAGACAAAGTAGTAAATGTTTTACACTGATAAAAGAAACACAACATCTTAATGTTCCACAAGCATGGCAAGACATTTCTGTTGATAGTCATAACTCTTGACTTTTGCGGTGCAAAATATTAATTGGAAGAAGAACTGATCATGCCTTTGTTAAAATTCTATTAATACTGCACTTTTCGTCTATTGTCGAAAGCAAGCCACATCTGTTTTCATGGGCCGGATCATTAAAATGACATTACTTAAAAATGATGTTGATCGCGTATATTGCTTAGTAAACGTTAAACAATATTCAATCAATCAGTCATTAATAGTCATATGGGATATATTGTATACACACTTCAGGTGTCACAAACAACATATTGCACTTATGGTTATTTCTTTGCACAACTGTCCATTGTTTACTGTTCCTCGTTAAGCTAAGTGATAAAATTTCAGTGAGTTTTACTCAATAGTGTTCACATGTTGCCCTTTTAAATTCCAACGTTGTTTCAGCTGTCTTGAAATATTTTTAAAAAATGGATTTTGTTGTTTATGAAACAAAATTCAATGTTGTAAATCAGTAAGAAATCACGGGTAATTTTTAGAATAATGTTATGTGAAGTTAATCAAAAGTTATAGGCGAGGTTTGTTGGACGAAAATATTGTATCCGGGAGATTCAGTCACTTTCATTTTATTGGTTCTAGATGTAAGGACATGTATTTCACACATTTCTCACAACTTACTGATTTTCTCACGTAAATTTCTCCAAGAATCATATTTAGACACTTTAATTTGTTCTCATGTTTCGTTCTAGAATGGGCCGTGAGTGTCTTGTATTTTATACGTTATATTTTTCGGTCTTTAGCGTGCGCTGTATATCTTAAAGACATAAAAAAAAAAAACAAAATAAAGATCTTCGGTTTAAATTTACCAAAACACAACTATGATTTCTTTTTTTTTGCAAGTAATTTAGATTGAAATTTATCAATTCAAGCGTATAGTTAGAAGTTCAGACGTTTTTTTCAACACACACAGACTAAAAGAAGCAAACAAAAACATTATCAATAAGGAACGTTTCACAGTGCGATTTTGTTGCTTGGGTAGATTTCAGACTAATTAAATATTTCCCGCAATTTGTCACTGAAAAAAATGAGAATTCTTTGGATTTTAGCGTTTGCTTTTATTGTTGGTGTGGCTGGAGAATTTGAGCTAGATTTGCACTCGTGCACTCCACTTGAAAACAGGGACTTCACGTTTGTAGAATTACGCTGTGAAAGTACACGACATGGATTATACATTCAACGCCCCCACCTGCAAAATATTCAGATTATAGCTATCAACAGAATAACTGAACACAGCTTAATCCAGATAAAGAAAACAGCAGTGTTAAAAACAATCAGAGTAGCAAGACGAAACTGCAACAACGTGACAGCACCCAAAACAATTGAAGTTTATGTGGCTGGTGGTCTCTGTGTCAACGCTTTTTAATATATACTTGTACATAGCCCTCACATCGTTTCCCTCTTTATATCTGAGCTTAAGCTTATATTTTTAATAATAGGCCCAATGTTAATATATATCGTATGGTGCCGGGTTTATTTTATTTTATCACTTTTATTTTGATAATACAATATGTTTTAATATCGGCCGCCGTGCGCGGTCCCGGCTGAAGAATAGGCCCGCAGCATCCTCTGAGCTTGGAGTATGAGCCATCCTAACAGAGGACCCCGAGGGAACCCCGGGATATAGAAATAGGACCCAGTATCTCCGGCTTGCGGGGTGTGACCCCTCCTAAACGGAGGCTNGTGTGCTTCCATTTTAATTTTGAATTAATTTATCTTTTCATAATAATGTTGTAGAACTTCTCCATGCGTGTATACTTGAGGCGGTTTTTTAGTACTCGCGTAAAACATCATTTATTTCAAGCAATGTACTATGAATGTGAAAAATATTTTACCTGTACTATGTATTATAAAAGTACACTGAGTGTCATAAATATTTTACCTATACAATATAAGGGCACGCGACCGTAGTTATGGAAGTGTAAGAGTTTGAAAAATGATCTTTTTCTTATATTAACATATAATTTGCAGGATGTAGCCCATTAATTAAAATCATTTACATTAAGCAACTTTTATTACGACCATGGGCACATGAATTGAGTTATTGATATATCATCATTAAATTTGGAAAAGCTTGCGAGCTGTTTATGAATTTTGATTTATATATTTAAAAGTATAATCTGCTTAATTACAGAACATCCAAATTCAACACCAAAATGGGTATTTTTTTGTCTTTTCATATATTTCAAAAGTTCCTCTTTAGATTTTACTTGAATACTCTTGAAATATAAGAAGTACGTACCTATCTATGTTCTCCTTGAAAAATCTCTCACATCTTCATGTGGATTTTCTAACCATTCTATAAGTATTCTATTGTTGAACTCAATATTCATCGTCAGGAAAAACCCTTCATAATCACTTTCTATTACTGGAACATCTAGATCCATAATGTCGTCTTCATCTTTTGGATAGTACACTTCATTTAATATATCCATGAACTCCGGATCATATAACACCTCAACTTCAACTATTTCCCCAAGAATCTCCTCATCCACCATTTAAACATTTATATTTTCCGCGATAAAACACCATCT
>MJUU01027845.1:22630-48159 GCA_002080025.1 Modiolus philippinarum
CCATAGGGTCCAATGTTAAAACTATGTTCCCCGCTGGTGGCCATCTTTGATTAGGTACGGAACTGTCGGATACCTTTTTTGGAAGGGACCATCTAAGTACCATTGTTACAAAGTTTGGTTATAATTGGACTGGTAGTTTCTGAGAAGATCTATGAATGTCTTTTCCATAGGGTCCAATGTTAAAACTATGTTCCCCGCTGGCGGCCATCTTGGATTAGGTACGGACCTGCCGGATACCTTTTTTGGAAGGGGCCATCTAAAGACAATTGTGACTAAGTTTGGTTATAATTGCAGGGATGACGCTACTATATAATTTAGGGCCGCCCGGCGGCCCCATTCCCCTCTTGGCGGTCCCATTCCCCAAACAAGAAAATTCCCAATCGCGGCAACGATGTTTACAAAATCTGGATTTTTTTTCATTTCCGTCTTCGGTGAATCTTTCGTTCCGATCCGTGTCACCTTTTGTTAGTACCAGAAATTACTCAAAACATCACAGTAATGTCCAGAAGTAACTAGCCTGGGATCCTGGCCTGTTTGCTGTCGCTGCGCGGTAGCAAGCCTGGGCCAGGATCCCAGGCTAAGAAGTAACTAAATAATGCAATTTACGCTATTTACGACCACCCTAAAGATGAACAAAATGTCTGAAATCGCAAATGTCCACCAGGGAACATCTTGAAAGTCAGAATGCGTCACGTGGAATGCGTAAAGTGAATTGAAATCGTGTTGTTATCTTATCTTTCATTGTCGTGTCTAAAATTCGAGACTTTCATCCATGACTTTTGAAATACGTGGTTACGTGCAAATGCTCTCATTGCCAAAGATACGGTTGGCATTGGAGTAAATATTGTATAGTTATGACTTGAAATCAGAGATTCTGAAACTGGGTTTTTAACTGGTTGAGAATTTGGAACTACACTTCATATGGGGTTGCTTTCATTTCTACTGGTTGAAACGAAATGTGGAAATGACTTGCTGTATGATTAATGAATGAATGCATAGTCATTTCATGGAATGAGGTATATATATCATTTGGTATGAAGGGTTCGATTTTGGTGATAATATTGAAATGTGTGAGTCATCTTAATTTGCAGACAATCAAAGAATTTCTGACAGAATGTGGATTTGCTTTCATATAGGAAAAGAGCAATACCTTTCGTTGATGTTCAGCTTGAAAAAATTCAAATCTGGTGTAACTTGAAAAAAAAACTATTTAAAATATAGTCTTAATGTTTGAAAGAAATGTATAAAATATAGTCCAAATGGATTTGGTGTAATGATACTTTCCATTCTTCAAAGTGTTGTTGTGTGTACTTACATATATTCTTGGTTTACACAAACGTATGTCGCAGTATTTGATATGTTTTCATTTTTCCCAATTTAAGTTGTCGCGATGCAAAATTCCCAATTTGTTGGACGGGGGATCCTTTTGAAAAGAGCTAAAATCATCCCTGAATTGGACTGGTAGTTTCTGAGAAGAAGATATTTGAATGTGTTTACCCATAGGGTCCAATGTTAAAACTATGTTCCCCGTTGGCGGCCATCTTGGATGAGGTACGGACCTGCCGGATACCTTTTTTAAAGGGGACCACCTAAGGACTATTGTGACCAAATTTGGTTCCGATTGGCCCAGTGGTTTCAGAGGAAAAGATCTTTGAATGAAAAGTTTAAGCCGGACAGACGGACGACGGACGGACGATGGATGCCGGACGCCGGACGCCAAGTGATGGCAAAATCTCACCCTGGCATAGCCAGGTGAGCTAAAAAAAATATACATGAAAATAATCTGTAAAAGAAAGGAGCTCACTAGAAAAACAAAATCTCTAATTTTACAGGTAAAATCTCTAATTTAACAGGAAAGTCTCTAATTTAACAGGAACATCTCTAATTTAATAGAAACATCCCTAATTTAACAGCTTCAATATCTAATTTAACAGCATCAATATCTAATTTAATAGCTTCAGTATCTAATTTAACAGCATCAATATCTAATTTAACAGCTTCAATATCTAATTTAATTGTTTCAATATCTAATTTAACAGGAAATATCTAATTTTAGAGGTAAATATCTAATTATTAGAGATTTTCCTATAAAATTAGATATTTTACCAGTAAAATTAGAGATTTTGTGTTTCTAGTGGAGTCATTAATGTGGAAAATAAGGCAAAATTGATAAAAATGTGAATCAAAATCATGCCAGTAGATCTTACCTACAATTTTATCAATAAGTCCTATCAGGAATTAATCAAATACTAAAAGGTTCTTACAGGTGTCAAGATCAAAGATTGCACTAATTTTCATGAGTTTGAGAAATTCAAGTCTTTCAAGTGAAGCATAGCTGAACTAGTGCAAAAACAAAGAATTACTCACTAGAGTAAAAGATGACCCAATCTTTGATCTTGAAAGAGTGGAAGAACCTGTTTCTTCCTTAAATGTCACTTTATTCGCTTAACTCTCCTAAGGTAGTTGCCATTTTTGCAAACTACAGGTATTACGACATCAAATTTCCATTTGCAATCTACTAAATTATGTTCATGGCAGCACCTATTTGATAAGATTGACTGGTCCTCTGTTGATGGAAGATTTATCTGCGCATGGAAGATACACGCATGTGACAGATCTACCATCAGTCATCTTCCACTGAATCTAGCCATTTACAGAAAGATAAATATATAAACATCATAGCTAAAGATAATTTGTTCAATAATAAGTTGTTCAAGAATAAGTGACTAAAATGTAAATTATTAACTGAATAACTATTTCCATGTAACCTATGTTAGATCTGAGGACTTACATGTGTTAGGTCTACAATCATCTTCAGAATCATTATCAAGAATGAAAGAATGATTCTCTTCTTCATATGTGTGTGCTGTAAAGGATAACTTAAGTGCATCAGTCAAGTAATGTGTTTGCAAACAATCTCTATGATTCTTTAAGAGGATTTCAAAGTTTACATATGGTTTGCTATGCTGTCCCCATTTTTAGTTACATACATATATACATGTATAACATTTTCACTGCTGACAACAGAAAAATAACTCCAGATCTGTTATATACATTGTACAATTTTTCAAAGGTTTTCTGCGTCATCTTTTGTGATTCAAATAATCAATAAAAAACTGCAATAAACAACAGAAACAGATTTTGTCAATCTTATTACAGAAATACAGAGAGATAATTAAAATAACAGTAAACAAAAATCACAGTTAAAAATAATCTGTCAAACAAAAAGTAAAGTGAAATATCTACTTCATTCTTCAAATGACAAAGCATTAATATATTCTAGCTGAAATCCAATTATTCAGAAACCATTTTAAAACATGTAAGATGTAACATCTATGTTTATGTAAATGGAAAATATCTTGAACACTGAAGGGTAGCTAAATTGGGCTACTGTAAAAATAAAAAAAAGTACATGAAAATAATCTGTAAAAGAAAGGAGTCATTAACGTGGAAAATAAGGCAAAATTGATAAAAATGTGAATCAAAATCATGCCAGTAGATCTTACCTACAATTTTATCAATAAGTCCTATCAGGAATTAATCAAATACTAAAAGGTTCTTACAGGTGTCAAGATCAAAGATTGGGCTATCTTTCATGAGTTTGAGAAATTCAAGTCTTTCAAGTGAAGCATAGCCGAACTAGTGCAAAGACAAAGAATTACACACTAGAGTAAAAGATGACCCAATCTTTGATCTTGAAAGTGTGTAAGTACCTGTTTCTTCCTTAAATGTACACTTTATACGCTTGACTCTCCTAAGGTAGTTGCCATTTTTGCAAACTACAGGCATTATGACGTCAAATTTCCATTTGCAATCTACTAAAGTATGTTCATGGCAGCACTCTATTTGAAAAGATTGTCTGGTCTTCTGATGATGGAAGATTTATCTGTGCATGGAAGATACATGCATGTGACAGATCTACCATCAGTCATCTAAGTTACTAAAATATAAATTATTAACTGAATAACTATTTCCATGTAACCTATGTTAGATCTGAAGACTTACATGTGTTAGGTTCACAATCATCTTCAGAATCATTGTCAAAAATGAAAGGATGATTCTCTTCTTCATATGTGTATGCTGTAAAAGATAGCTTAAGTGCATCAGTCAAGTAATGTGTTTGCAAACAATCTCTATGATTCTTTAAGAGGATTTCAAAGTTTACATATGGTTTGCTATGCTGTCCCCATTTTTATTTACATACATATATACATGTATAACATTTTCACTGCTGACAACAGAAAAATAACTCCAGATCTTTTATATACAGTGAAACCTGTCTTAACAGAACACATTTAGGACTGAAGAATTTGTATTCATATTAGACAGGTTTTCCATGCATAGAGTCTTTAATCTTGGGACTTAATATAAGGTTTGGTTTACACAGGTTTTCGGTTTTCTCAGAGTTTGGTTTAGACATGTTTCACTGTACAATTTTTCAATGGATTTCTGTGTCATCTTTTTTGATTCAAAAATACCTTTATTGACCTCCAGAAAAACCGGTAAGGGCCAGTATCCCAAAATCAACACCAACCTTTATTTAGTACTATTAAAGGGTCAACATTACCAATCATCAGAAGCATATGTCTACTTGAAAAAAAGTTATTGTGCTGAAACCCACCTGTCTACAGACACAGACAACAGCGTCATAACACAATACGACCGCAAAATTTTTGTGGTCATATAAAATTCAAACTTTTTGGGTTGATCTTTTATCAGAAGTGCATCTCTACACAAAGTGACCAAATCTCTGTATACCAGTAAAATAATATTGTCCCCAGATTCATGAAGGGGATATTTAGACCGATTTTTTCGTATCACTAAAAAATACATTGTTGTAACAAATACATGTACCTATGGCCATAAAGTGGCACAATATAATTACTTACTCCTGCGCCTTTTTGATAGACTGCAACCATTGTTCTTATCATCATATAATAGATTATGTGACAAGCATGGTATTCCTTTCTGACCAGAAACAAAAGCTGTAAAAATATATACTTGATAAACAACTTTTAACTAGAGGCTCAGACACTGAGCCTGTATCGCTTACCTGACAAAATGCTGAAGCAGGGTTTCGATGTTCTGCATGGTGGCCATGTTTTTTATGTGAATTTCCCATAGGGCCAAAATAAACTATGTTCTGTGCTGGCGGCCATGTTTTTATTGGATCGGAAGAAATGAGCAATCTTTGTTAACAACCTTCAGTTCATCATTCTTGTAAAGTTTAGTTGAATTTGCTTCAGCGGTTTCAGAGCCGAAGAATAAAATGTGAATTTTCCCATAGGGTCCAAGGTTAAATCTAAGTTCTGCGGTGGCCGCCATATTTTTTATTGGATCGGAACGAAATGGGCAATCTTTGTAAAGGACCTTCCATACATCATTCCTATAAAGTTTGGTTGAATTTGCTTCAGTGGTTTCAGAGGAGAAAATGAAAATGTGAATTTCCCATAGGGCCAATGTTAAACTATCGTCCGTGCTGACGGCCATGATTTTTTATCGGATCAGAACGAAATGAGCAATCCTTGTTAAGGACCTTTAGTACATCAATCCTGTAAAGTTTGGTTGAATTTGCTTTAGCAGTTTCAGAGGAAAAGAAGAAAATGTAAATTTTCCCATAGGGTCCAATGTTAAACCTAAGTTCTGCACTGGCGGACATGTTTTTTATTCGGATCGGAACGAAATAAGCAATCTTTGTAAAGGACCTTCCATACATCATTCCTGTAAAATTTGGTTGAATTTGCTTCAGTGGTGTCAGAGGAGAAGATGAAAAAGTTAATTTCCCATAGGGCCAATGTTAAACTATGTTCTGTGCTGGCGGCCATGTTTTTTATCAGATCAAAATGAAATAAGCAATCTTTGTTAAGGACCTTTAGTACGTCATTCCTGTAAAGTCTGGTTGCACTTGCGTCAGTGGTTTCAGAGGAGAAGAAGAAAATTTGAATTTTCCCATAGGGTCCAATGTTAAACCTAAGTTCCGTGCTGGCGGCCATGTTTTTTATCGGATCGGAACCAAATGAGCAATCTTTGTAAAGGACCTTCTATGCATCATTCCTGTAAAGTTTGGTTGAATTTGCTTCGGTGGTTTCAGAGAAGACAAAAATGTGAATTTCCAAAAGGGCCAATGCTTAACTATGTTCCGTGCTGGCGGGCATGTTTTTATCGGATCGGAACGAAATGAGCAATCTTTGTTAAGCACCTTTAGTACATCATTCCTGTAAAGTTTGGTTGCATTTGCTTCAATGGATTCAGAGGAGAAGAAGAAAATGTGAATTTTCCCATAGGGTCCAATGTTAAACCTAAGTTCCGCGCTGGCGGCCAGGTTTTTCATCTGATTGGAATCAAATGAGCAATCTTTGTAAAGGACCTTCCATTCATCATTCCTGTAAAGTTTGGTTGAATTTGCTTAACTGCTTTCAGAAGAGAAGACGAAAATGTGAATTTCCCATAGGGCCAAGGTTAAACTATGTTCTGTGCTGGCGGCCATGTTTTTATCGGATCGGAACGAAATGAGCAATCTTTGTTTAGGACCTTTAGCAATCATTCCTGTAAAGTTTGGTTGCATTTGCTTCAGTGGTTTCAGAGGAGAAGAAGAAAATTAGAATTTTCCCATAGGGTCCAATGTTAAACCTAAGTTCCGCGCTCGCGGCCATGGTTTTTATCGGATCAAAACGAAATGAGCAATCTTTGTAAAGGACCTTCCATACATCATTCCTGTAAAGTTTGGTTGAATTTTCTTCAGTGGTTTCACAGGAGAAGATGAATATGTGAAAAGTTTAACGGACGCCAAGTGATGGCAATAGCTCACACCGACCCTTCGGGTCGGGTGAGCTAATAAAATTGGAAGTACTTTTGATTCTAAAAAAATATGGGGTGGGTGGGAGAGTTTTATTTTTTTAATTTTTTAATGATTTTATACTAAAATTAATAGGAATTTACAGAAAATTTCTGTATAATTGAAAATAAAAAAGTATTGAGCTTAGAAAAAATGGGGCGGATGGGGATGAGAATCTATTAATTAATTTGATGTGGCCTAACCTCCAGTCCTGTGATATAGAGTAAAATTATTGTTTTTATGTTATAATACTTTAAATTAGTAGTTAGGCAGAAACCATTTGATAACAGAGGCAGGATGGCAATATCTCCGGGATTCCCAGATTATTCAGTATTTTTTTATATTATTTTGTATACTGGACTGAATTTTCAATGTTACCAAATCATGAACTAAAGTATTTTCAATCTTTTTTTTCATAAAAAAGGTCAAGATTCAGAAACAATGTTTTCCAGCCAAATTATTTTGTGGAAATTTCTACAATATTGTTTCAGGAATGTTTTATATACTTACCTTAATGTTGAATAAATGAATGAGTAAAAATAAAGACATAAATATAACGAGACATCGGAGAGATGACAGCCATATCTGTGGGCCCGCTGTATACTAGTGCAAATTTAAGTGTGTGTGGACACAATACAGGTGTGGACACAGTACAAGTGTGGATATACACAAGAATGGACACCTTCCTATCAAGATATCAACATAATGTAAGCAATAATCTGACCTTGAAGACAATGGTCAAGGTCAAATGTTACCAATCATGGTTCATCACACATCATCTTCAAATCATCTATCTATATGCAAAATATCAAAAGCCTACCTCAATAGACATAAAAGTTATAGCCAACACACGATTTTTTATAAGAAAAGCAAACATCTGACCTTGAAGACAAAGGTCAAGGTCAAAGGTCACCCATCATTGTTCATGACACATTGTCTTGAAGTGATCTATCTACATACAAAATATCAAAAGCATATCTATTAAGACAAACTAAAACAAGAAATCTGTGACGGAAAATTTGATTTATAGTAAAAAAAAATCAAAGTATCGGCAAACAGGAAGTGGGCACCTGACAAACTTGAAAATTGCTTACAAAATGCAACTCATCATTTCCAAGCTTCAGACCAAATTTCAAATCATTCCCACATATACAAGCCAAGAAATCTGTGACGGAAAAAATTGTTGACGAACAGACGGACAGACAGACGGACAAAGTGAAAACTATAGGGCGACCGCATCTCGATGCAGGGCCCTAAAAAGATATTGCCCAGACACAACTTGTCAGTACAAAAGCAAAAAACTGCCCTTGATGACAAAGGTCACCTATCATCGTTCATGACAAATCCTCTTGAAGTGATCTATCTACATGTAAAATATCAAAAGCCTACCTCAAAAGACATAAAAGCTATTGCCCGGACACGACTTGTCATTAGAAAAGCAAAAATCTGACCTTGACAACAAAGGTCAAGGTCAAAGGGCACCAATCATCTTACATAATACATCGTCTTGAAGTGATCTATCTACATGCAAAATATCAAAAGCCTATCTCAAAAGACAAAAAAGTTATAGCCCAGACACGACTTTGTTACAGACATCCGGACGGACGCACGGACAGAGCAATTACTATAGGGTGTCCACCACTATGTGGCGGGGCCCTAATTAAATCTATATCAGATTGGGGGTCATAATGACACCACAATCTTTTGGTTGTATTCAATTTTCATGGATTCTTGTAAAATTTTGCACATGCTTCAAAACAATGCCTTTATTGTCATCATGGTCATGTTGTGTAACTATCAAGGTTATTGACCTTGGACTGTAAAAGAAATATATACCTTTCAATTACCAACTTTTCCTAAAGATCTTCAATATTTTACATTTAAATGTTATTTCAGTTATCAGTTTTTGCTATATATACATGATATATGAAAATACTTCATTTAACCTATGTTTTCAGTTTTGGAAAAAAATTAACTATAAAATTACACAATATTCTAATTAATAGAAAGAACATTATTTTTAGAGTCAAAGTACCACTGGGCTATAAGGCCTGATTTTGGTCCTGAAATTTTCAAAAAAATCATTGTAAATCTTATTCACTTTTTATGCTGCTAATTAATCTGTTGAACCCTTCCAAGAAATTCCAGGCAAATGATGCCTTGAGGCACTGTGAACCCTGTGGTTACTTTAATGTTCCTCATGGCATTCTGTACATGCAAAACTGAGTAAGGGGCTCTCACTAGTAAGCCTTTTTGTCTAATATAATCCATTGTTGGCTAATTTAACTTGAAATGCCTAATAATTAGACAATTCTGGTTAAATTAGACAGGTACAGTTATTTTAGCCAATTCCAGTTGTATTTTTCATGTCTCCATTAAATTAGACATGTCACTGAAAAATTAGCCATGACCATGTTACATTAGACCTTTTTTGGTTAGATTGAATACACATCACTGTTTTTCCCCATTCGTTTTAACCAAAAAAGGTCTAAATTAACATGGACATGGCTAATTTAACAGTGACAAGTGTAATTCAAAAGGGACATGGATAATACAACAAGTATTGGCCAAAATGACTGTGCATGCCTAATTTAAAGGAGAATTGGCTAAAAATTAGGTGTTTCATTTCAAATTAACCAAAAACGGGTTATATTAGCCAAAAAGGTTTACAAGTGTCTGAAATTCTTATCCTACCTTTACAGACCAGAGGCTTTTCATGTCTTTTATATCTGAAACTTAAGGGGACTGAGCACTCTATGTGTATGCACAATATTTGGTGCCTTACTTATTTCAGCTTGTTTCCATGGCAACTTGAAAGTAAAAAGTCAAATGGCATAGGGGATGCTATACAATGTAGCTAAGTTGCTGGGTATGAAGGAAATGACATTTTTTTTTCATAGTTACATGTATCACCAAAACATAAATTTCTCATAAATAGAACATATGGTCCTCATTTTATTGCTATAATAATATCCTGAAGTTAAGGTAAAATCTGGTACAATTTTTTAAAATAATTATCTGAAATTGTCCAGAGACACATTTCACAAAAGTTTTTCTGTGACAATGACCTTGACCTTGAACTTCTTTTTTTCAAAAAATTAATAAGGTTCTTGCTGCAATTCCATATGATACAACATCCAAAACTTTCATATCAATTGGATGTAAATATTTGGAGTTATCACCTGGAAGCTTTTTTCTTACAATTTTTTTAAGTATTTTTAATGACTGTGACCTTGATCTTGAACATATTTTTCCAAAACTTAATTGAGTTTTCACTTATTTGATATGTAACAATATATCATCAAGTTTCATTTGATTCAGATGCAACCTTTTGTACATTTTGTAGTTATTGTACAGAAATCCATATTTTACAAAATTTCTAAATATTTTTTGTGACTGTGACCTTGACCTTCATCAAATTTTCCGTAAAATCAAAAGTGTACCCACTTGCTTGATATGTAACAATATCCTGAAGTTTCATCTGAATCGGATATATCCTATTGGAGTATGTCTGGAAACCTTGTTTTAACAAAATCTAAGAAGTATTTTTGTGCCTGTGACCTTGACCTTGAACAGATTTTCACAAAAATGGACAGGGTTCTCATTTACTCGATTTCTAACAATATTCCAAAGTTTCATTTGAATCTGATGTAAATTTTTGGAGTTATCGTCCGGAAACCTCAATTTAACAAAAAATTAAGGATTTTTTGTGCCTGTGACCTTGATCTTTAACAGATTTTCCCAAAAATCAATAGGCTTCTCACAACCATGATATGTAATAATGTCACAAAGTTTCTTTTGAATCAAATGTAAACTTTTGAGTTATCATCAAGAAACCTTATTTTTACAAAAAAAAATTATGTATTTTTTGTGACTGTGACCTTGAACTTGAATGGATTCTCTTGATTTTCATAAGAAATCTCACTTGCTTGATATGTGACAATATTCCAAAGTTTTATTTAAATCAGTTGTAAACTTTTAAAGTTGTAGTCCCGAAACCTTATTTTTACAAAACTAGAGGCTCAGACACTGAGCCTGTATCGCTCACCTGACAAAATGCTGAAGCAGGGTTTTCGATGATCTGCATGGTGGCCATGTTTTTTATGTGAATTTCCCGTAGGGCCAATGTTAAACCATCTTCCGTGCTGGCGGCCATGTTTTTTTATCGGATCAGTACGAAATGAGCAATCTTTGTAAAGGACCTTTAGTACATCATTCCTGTAAAGTTTGGTTGAATTTGCTTCAGCGGTTTCAGAGGAGAAGAAGAAAATGTGAATTTTCCCATATAGGGTCCAATGTTAAACCTAAGTTCTGCGCTGGCGGCCATGTTTTTTATCGGACTAGAACGAAATGAGCAATATTCGTATCAGAAATTGCATACATCATTCCTATAAAGTTTGGTTCAATTTGCTTCAGTGGTTTCAGAGGAGAAGATGAAAATGTGAATTTCCCATAGGGCCAATGTTAAACAATGTTCCGTGCTGGCGGCCATGTTTTTTATCCGATCTGAAAGAAATGAGCAATCTTTGTTAAGGACCTTTAGTAAATTATTCCTGTAAAGTTTGATACATTTGCTATAGTGGTTTCAGAGGAGAAGATGAAAATGTGAATTTTCCCATAGGGTCCAATGTTAAACCTAAGTTCCGCGCTGGCGGCCATGTTTTTTATCGGATCAGAACTAAATGAGCAGTCAATGTAAAGGACCTTTCATACATCATTCCTGTAAAGTTTGATTGAATTTGCTTCAGTGGTTTCAGAGGAGTAGATGAAAATGTAATTTTCCCATAGGGTCCTATTTTTAACTATGTTCTGTGCTGGCGGCCATGTTTTTCGTCGGATTGGAACGAAATGAGCCGTCTTTGTTAAGGACCTTAAATACATCATTCCTGTAAAGTTTGGTTCAATTTGCTTCAGTCTTTTCAGAACAGAAGATGAAAATGTGATTTTTCCCATAGGGTCCAATGTTAAACCTAAGTTCAGCAGAGATGGGGTAATTGTAATTGTAATCGTTAATCAGCTGTAATCGATTACATTTTTCAAAGTAATCAGTGTATTCATTAATCAGCAAAATATCTGATTACATGTAATTTAATTTAATCAATTAATTTCAAAAATAGCCTGTAATCCTGATTACTTTTTGATTACATTCTGATTACAAATGAAATATTAAAATCTCACATCATGGCTCTTTTCATACAAAAATAATTCTCAAAAATATCACACAATTGTAACATAATTGAAAAATTTGGGCAAAAAAAGGTATTTTTTTTATATATATCAACAAAAAATATTCTTTAGGGTAATATGTATGCAAGATCAGCAAATTGTACTTAATATTTTTTCACAAATACACAAAGGAAAATTCAGTGGCATTTTACTTTTGTGACAGATTAAAATCATGAATGCCATTCTTAATTTGTCAAAAGTATATGTGTCTTCAGATTGAGTTCAGCATATAACTTGATCTTTGACAAGATTTTGCAAAATTGCACAATTGGTCCATTCATGTCCCTTTCTAATTTGTTTTTGCCAATTTATCTTTAATTTGGAACCCCCATTCCAGGGATCCACCACTACATGATCAAATTATAATTTTTTCACATGAAAATAGTCACATTCACAAATAGATAAAGTTGTTAAAATCTTATTCCTGATTAAATTTTAATTATGGTCATAATTAAGTTTTGTTTATTTTTTAATCAAAATTTTAAACTTTTGTTTAATCAGTGTTAATGTTACCTTTGAGGTGACAGGTAGAAAACAATTAATTTGTTGTGTCCCTAAAGGCATTATTATACATGTACATGTATGACAATTTGATTGTATTAACATGATTAAAATAATCAAATATACATTTACAGAAGCCATACCAAGATTTGAAAATAAGGGGGTATGGAGTAATTGTGCATATATGCATACCCGTTAACCCTCCCACATAGTGAGGGAGACTACCACTAACTCATCAAATCTCCAACTTAAGAAGGTTCTCCCTCGTGGGAGACAAAAATATCCTAGAAAGAGAAAAACTCTCCCTCAATCTCCCACATTTTCAAACTAATACAATATTTTAAGAAATAATTGTTGTTTTCATACAAAAAATGTTTATTTAACGGCTTCATTTATACTGGAAACAATTATTATTTACACAATATAACAAAAGAAGCCACCAAAAGCAGTTAATTATGTTGTTTTAGTTAATTGGTCTTTAATGGTATAACATAATTACTTATTTTTGTTATAATGTTATCACAAGGAAATGCCTGTTAAAGGTTGTCACGCAAAATCGCCCATTATTAAAAACATTTATTAGGGAGTTTCCCACATAGTTCTTCTTACAGGTTAACACCTGTGGCATATGCCAAACTCATATCAAACACTGTTGAAAATACTGAATCAAGAAATAATGGACTTTAATTCTTTTTTAGTTAGAAAAGAACAAATAAAAATAAGATATTGCAATTTCTTAATCATAGTTATTCAAAAATGTAATCAGGTTTAATCATGATTACTCTTCAATGTAATCATTAATTTAATCATGTTTTAAATGCTGTAATCATTAATTTAATTTAATCATACACTTTGGAAAGTAATTGTAATTTAATGTAATTTGATGAAAGTAATCGGACTACTCTGAAGTTCAGCGCTGGCGGCCATGTTTTTTATCAGATCGGAACGAAATGAGCAATCTTTGTAAAGGACCTTCCATACATCATTCCTGTAAAGTTTGGTTGAATTTGTTTCAGTGATTTCAGAGGAGAAGATGAATATGTGAAAAGTTTAACGGACGGACGGACGGAAGCACGACGGACGACGGACGCCAAGTGATGGTAATAGCTCACACTGACCCTTCGGTTCAGGTGAGCTAAAACATTAAAAGTACATGTATTTTTTGCTACTGTGACCTTGACCTTGCACAGATTTTCCTGAAAATCAGTAGAGTTCTCACTTGCTTGATATGTAACAATATGCCAAAGTTTATTTAAATCAGACGTGAAATTTTGAAGTTATTACAGTCATGGCAAAATTCGCTGTCCTACGGACCTGAGCGACAGTTTTGCTGTAGGTCCAACAAAATTCTCATCCTTTCCAGACCAAATGTCAGGCACAGGGCAACTAAGTCTACAAAGGAGATTTCTACAAATCTCAATTTTGGGTTCATCACAAGTGAAAATAATGTACCTCTGAGATACTTAAGGTTGTGCATGATGAGTTGATGTTAAAATTTCGATGCTTATGATGATATTAGAGAAGGATTGCATTGGATTTTTTATTTGCAGTTTGAAACATAGGTAATCAACGATTACAAAGTTCGCCTCGTTATGGCACATTGTCAGAGATGCATGCATATGCAAGTTTACATAATCTTACATGTACAGTGACTGATATATGAACTCTTCAGTAAATTTGGATGTAAGTCAAGCAGAAAAAATAGGTCAGAGTGACCTACTTTTGCCTGGATGCTGACCTACCATCAGAGATACATGCATATGCAAGGTTACATGATCCTACCATGTATAGTGACTGAGATCTGAAGTCAGACGTATACCTGAATGTTGATTGTTCAAGCGAAAAATATAGGTCAAAGTGACCTTATTTTGACTGGAGACTTACCTACCATTAGAGATGCATGCACATGCAAGGCTACATGATCCTTACATGTACAGTGACTGAGATCTGAACTCGGAAGTAAACTTGAATGTAAGTCGTTCAAGTGGAAAATATAGGTCAAAGTGACCTAATTTTGCCTGGATACTGATCTATCATCAGAGATGCATGCATATGCAAGGCTATATGATCCTAATGTAGGTCGTTCGAGCGGAAAATATATATCAGAGTGACCTAATTTTGCTGGATGCTGAACTACCATCAGAGATGCATGCATATGCAAGGTTAAATGATCCTAACATGTATAGTGACTGAGATCTGAACTCCGACATAAACTTGAATGTAAGTTGTTCAAGCAAAAAATATAGGTCAGAGTGACCTAATTTTGCTGGATGCTGACCTACCATCAGAGATGCATGTGTATGCAAGGTTACATGATCCTCCTAAGTATAGTGACTGAGATCTGAACTCAGACGTAAACTTGAATGTAAGTTGTTCAAGCAGAAAATATAGGTCAGAGTGACCAAATTTTGCCTGTATGCTGACCTACCATCAGAGATGCATGCATATGCAAGGTTACATAATTTTCTCGTAGGCTGTGAGATAGCCAAAGATGCATCTGTATACAAAGTTTGATGATTCTACCCTTCATAGTTACCAAGATATATACCTAAATGTTGACACAGACATAGAAGCGGACACCGGAGGTACTCGAATAGTCCTACTCAACTTCGTTGAAGCGAACTAAATATGTATCTGCAACCACAACAGGTAGTTGTCATAATTTAGGAAAATACGGATACGGATTGGAAACGGACCTGAAAATCAAGATTTTCAAGTAAAGTTAAGACACCTGACATTGTCAACAAGGTTATGGACTGAGAAAAAGAGCATTATGAACATTATTGTTAGGTTGAAAGAACAGTTTTATGCTTATACGGGTGTATTTATAAAAGACATTTTTACTAGTTTTATGGTGTCAAGAAAATAGATAAAAATGTTTAAGCTTCGTGATAAGAGTGTGTAAACAATGGGTAATGGGCTTTTTGAAATTAGTATGGAGTAAAAGCTGTCTTGAAACATCTTCAAATTAACTGGTCAGACAAAATTTGATTCGGTTGGGCAGGTATTATAAGAGTGTCTGACCAGATGTCAGACAGGTCTTCAAAAAGTTTCGCCATACAATGTAGAAGATTGATTGGTTTATTAGTTAGAGTTTAATGTCCAATGAGCAATATTTCAGCTATATCAAGACGAGAACAAGTTAATCAATGCAAACAAATTGTAAGTAAAAGAAGAAAAAAATAAAGGTGGAAGGGACAACCGGGGCAACGACTTTTGATTGCCACTGGAAAATGGGAGAAATGGGTAGGAGTAGGAAATTTAGCCTTCAATACGACACCCAGTGCGTCTGCTCTCTTAAGAGAAATACGAAAGGGGTCTTTATATTGCATGGAGCGTGGTGTTTCTCCAAACAGTTTGGCTACAATGGTTCGCGGTCAGGCTTTCCTTATTATGACCTGACTACCCTGCAAAGACAGGGCATTTCCCTATCCACCAACTGGGGATGCGCCCAGCAGCTCTGTAGCCAGAGCCCCTGAAAACCAATCCAGGTGCCGGGCCTCTGTTAGGATGACTCATACTCCAAGCTCAGAGGATGCTGCGGGCCTATTCATATGCCGGGACCGCGCACGGCGGCAATGTAGAAGAGATAAGGTTTGTGTAAAAAAAACAGTAAAATTTTTGAAATTGCCTCTTATCATGCAAAGTATAAAGCTTGGAAATGATTTAACTACATCATGATACATGGATTATTTTTGTAACAAAAGCTGGATGCTTTAAATGTCTCACTGCCTGCACAAGTGGATAGAAAACAGATCAAAATAACTATAAACAAGAGGCTCTCAAGAGCCTGTATCGCTCACCTGGACCATGGCTGACATAGATAAAACGCTTTACCAATAGAAAAAACAAAACTTAAATTTAGCAGGATACTTTTTTTTCTAAAACTACAGTATTCTTGTTTGGTTTCCATGGCAACCGAAAGATCCACCATCCATTACAACCCATAACAGAACACCATTCAAAAAAAATTTGGGCAGGGGTTCCCCTTTAAGTCCTTATAATCAAGGTAATACAAAACATGCAAAATGCTGAAATTGAAACATTCAGACCACAATTCAAATGAAAATTCAAAAATTTTGGCAGAGGTTCCCCTTAAAATCAATAGGGCCAATGTAAAAACTTTGTTCCAGATGGTGGCCATCTTGGATGAGGTATGGACCTGCCAGATATACTTTTTGGATGGGACCACCTAAGGACCATTGTGGCTTAGTTTGGTTATAATTGGACCAGTAGTTTCTGAGAAGATCTTTGAATGTATATTCCATAGGGTCCAATGTTAAAACTATGTCCCCCCTTGGCAGCTATCTTGGATGAGGTACGCACCTGCCGGATACCTTTTTTGGAAGGGACCATCTAAGGACCATTGTGGCTTAGTTTAGTTTGAATTGGACTGGTAGTTACTGAGAAGAAGATCTTTGAATGTAATTTCCATAGGGTCCAATGTTAAAACTATGTTACCCGCTCGCGGCCATCTTGGATGAGGTACAGACTTGCCGGATACCTTCTTTGGGAAGGACCATCTAAGAACCATTGTGACTAAGTTTGGTTATAATTGGACCGGTAGTTTTTTAGAAGTTCTTTGAATGTCTTTCCAAAAGTGTCCAATGTTAAAACTATGTTCCCTGCTGGCGGCCATCTTGGATTAGGTACGGACTTGCCAGATATCTTTTTTTGGAAGGGACCATCTAAGGACCATTGTGTCTAAGTTTGGTTATAATTGGACTGGTAGTTTCTGAGAAGATGATCTTTGAATGTCTTTTCATTAGGGTTCAATGTTAAAACTATGTTCCCCGCTGGCGGCAATGTTGGATGAGGTACAGACTTGCTGGGTTCCTTTTTTGGGAAGGACCATCTAAGTACCATTGTGACTAAGTTTGGTTATAATTGGACTAGTACATGTACTGTCTGAGAAGAAGATCTTTGAATGTCTTTCCCATAGGGTCCAATGTTCAAACTATGTTCCCTGCTGGTGGCCATCCTGGATTAGGTACAGACTTGCCGGATACCTTTTTTGGAAGGACCATCTATGGACCATTGTGACTAAGTTTGGTTATAATTGGACTAGTACTTTCTGAGAAGAAGATCTCTAAATGTCTTTCCCATAGGGTCCAATGTTAAAACCATGTTCCCTGCTGGCGGCCATTTTGGATTAGGTAAAGACTAGCTGGATACTTTTTTTGGAAGGGACATGTAAGGACCATTGTGTCTAAGTTTGGTTATAATTGGACTGGTAGTTTCTGAGAAGAAGATCTTTGAATGTCTTTTCCATAGGGTCCAATGTTAGAACTATGTCCCCCGCTGGCGGCCATCTTGGATTATGTCGGACTTGCCGGATATCTATTTGGAAGGGACCATCTAAGGACAATTGTGACTAAGTTTGGTTATAATTGGACAGGTAGTTTCAAAGAAGAAGATCTTTGAATGTGTTTCCATAGGTCAAATGTTAAAACTATGTTCCCCGCTGACAGCCATCTTTGATTAGATACGGACCTTTCGGATACCTTTTTTTTTGGAAGGGACCATCTAAGGATGATTGTGACTAAGTTTTGTTATAATTGGACAGGTAGTTTCTGAGAAAAACACAAAAAATGTGAGAAGATCTTTGAATGTGTTTCCATAGGGTCCAATGTTAAAACTATGTTCCTAGCTGACGGTCACCTTGGATTTGGTACGGACCTGTCTGATAACTTTTTTTGGAAGGGACCATCTAAGGATGATTGTGTCTCTAAGTTTGGTTATAAATGGAGTGGTAGTTTCTAATTATAAGAAGAAGATCTTTGAATGTCTTTTCCATAGGGTCCAATGTTAAAACTATGTTCCCAGCTGGCGGCCATCTTGGATTAGGTATGGACATGCCGGATACAATTTATAAAGGGGACCTCCCAAGGACTATTGTGACTAAGTTTGGTCCCAATTGGCCCAGTGGTTTCAGAGGAGAAGATCTTTGAATAAAAAATTTACGATGGATGCACGATGGCCGCCAAGTGATGGCAATAAGCTCACCCTGGCATAGCCAGGTGAGCTAAAAACAATTGTTGGAGTCACTTAACCATGAAAATGAGGTCAAGGTGAAGTGACATATGTCAGACTGACACGAATATCATTTGACAAACGCAAGTGCGAAATAATGGTGTTCTGTCATGCATTTATAATACTTACCTAAACTTTGACGCAAATTAGTGAGAGCCAATGAACCATGGAAATGAGTTTAAGACTGAGTAACATGTATCATACTGATGCAAACTCTAAATAATGAAGATGCAGACCCAATATGATAGCTTTATTTCTAAAATTTACTGAGAAAAAGAACTAATATAAAAATAGTAATGGCGCATTACATGATACCCCACCACGTTTCACAAAATTTCAAAATTTTAAGAGGTATAACTCCAGACACCAGTGTACGTCTGAAGCCAAAATTATACTTGGCCAGTGATTCATGGTAAACAACTTACATAACAAATTAGAAGACACTATGCCATTTCATTCACAAGTTGAAGACAATATATTATTTCATTCACAAGTTTAGTCGAAAACTCTTAAATTCGCAAAATTTCATAAAATTAGCAAAATTTCAAAGTTTCCAGGGCATAACTCCAGAACCCCTTTGACTACTGAACCCGAAATTAAACTTGGCCTGAGTTTTGTGGTAAACAAGTAACATACCAAGTTTGGAGACGATATATTATTTCGTTCACAAGTTATCAGTCGGAAACCCTTAAATTCGCAAAATTTCAAAGTTTCAAGGGGCATAACTCCAGAACCCCTTGGACCTCTGAACCCAAAATCGAACTTGGCCTGAGTTTTGTGGTAAACAAGTTACATACCCAGTTTGGAGACAATATATTATTTCATTCACGAGTTATTAGTCGGAAACCCTAAATTTCATAAAATTTCAATGTTTGAAGGGGCATAACTCCAGAACCCTTTGATCTCTGAACCCGAAATCGAACTTGGCCTGAGTTTTGTGGTAAACTAGTTACCTACTAAGTTTGAAGACAATATATTATTTTGCTCTCAAGTTATCAGTTGGAAACCTTCGGGGGATGGACAGACGGACGGACAGACGAATGGACAGACACACAACTGAGGGTATCACATAATACCTAGCCACTACGTGAAGTGGGGTATAAAAATGCAGGGTCATTGAACCATGAAATTAAGGTAAAGGTCAAATGAAATATGTCAGACTGACATGAGCACCCCCTAAAGAGTGCAGATGTTCTGTCATATGTGATTACTTACAAATAGACCTAAGCAGAGAAAATTGACACAAATTAGTCAGAGTCAATAAACCATGAAAATGAAGTCACGGCCAAATGACATGTGTCAGACAGTCACTGGCTCCCAATAATGAAGATGCAGACCGAATATCCTTGCTCTATCCTTGGTAGTTACTGATATAAAGGGCTACGCCGAGCGCAGCATGATACGACCGCAGCATGTCGACCACTGAAATTTGAACAAATGTAATTTAATTTGAATATGGACACAGTAAAAGGCTTGACACTGTAATAAGATGGACAAAATAAGGAGGTTTACACAGAAATTAGGTTTACACAAACTACAGAAAATAAAAAGTCAACTTTTTGATCCCTTATAGCTCTGGAACCATATGAGCTATGCAAAATCTGTTGGCTCACACCTGAAAGCCTACTTCAGGAGGAATCGAATGAAAAATTTCCATTGAAATTCGATGACAAATAACATTTTTAAATTATTTCTATATTTGCAATTTTGACCCCATTTGGCCCCTTATAGCTCGGCAAAGAAAGGCGTTATCAAAAATCTGATGCTTCCGCACCATGTTAATTTTTCATAAGGAATCCACTGCAAAAAACTGCATCAAAATAGGACTAAAACTAAAAATAATAAAATTTTTGAGATTCACCCCTTTCAGGACCCATTTATCTCAAGAACAGTACAAGCAGCATGAAATCTGTTTACATATTGCAGATTGGAAATTTCCTCAGGAGCACACGGAAAAAAAACATCAAAATCTGATAATAAATAAATAATCTACAGCCAAATATATGAAAACACCAAGTTTGGCACTTTTTGGTCCCTTTTTTAGAAAGGGGCAGGGCAACAATTACCAAAACAAGTCAAAGTCTTTCTTTTGTGCCAAGGAACATTGTCTTAAAATTTCATCAGGATTAATCCACTAGAACTAAAGTTATTTACCAAAAACAAAAGTGTCTACAGACGACGACGCTGACGACGACGACGACGACAACGACAGCGCCATATCATTAAACGACCTCAAATTTTTTGCGGTCGTATAAAAAGGAACTACAATGTACTCAGAAAATTTTGATGGAGTCAGTGAACCATGAAAATGAGGTCAAGGTCATGAGAAATATGTCACACTGATATGGGCATTCCATGATGAAGGTGTTGACCCAACAGGGATGTTCTATCATATGTGGTTACTGAGAAATGGACCTATGCAGAAAACTTTTGATGCAAAGTTAACGATGCTGTCGCCGTCTGTCACCATACATGTACATGGACCTACATATGTCTCGCTTTAACCATTTCGTCGCAAAAAAAGAGAAAAATGACTGATATAATGAACAAATAAATTTCTATCTGAGATAGAAAAATGGTTATTTTAAACAACAGCAGATATTCTGAATCTACTGCAGAATTCAATTTTAGGACTCCAGAGTTTGCGAAAACTTTTTTGGTCATCGGACTGACAAATTTAGTTTTTCGGTCAGTCCCACATAAATTTTACAGGACCTACAAAATTTATGAATTTTAAGGTAGTACGATCCTAATAATAATATCAGACAGAATTTTTTTCTTTAAGATATTTTGTAGGTGTTAACGTATATATTCAAAAAATAAAATAAAAATGATGTGTCACCGATCATCTTTTCCTGTTATCTGGCTTTGAAAATCAGACATGTCAGATCAAAATTCAGTATTTTTCAGCAATATTTACAAATAATATATAGGGAAATGTGAGAACATGCTTATGATTTATCTTTCATATAAAATAAATATCAGATAGATTTTTTTTTATTTTTGGATATTTCAGAGATTAACACCTAAGCTATCTGTTACGCTGAAAAAATCGACATGTCACCGTCCAATTAAGAGAGTTATTTTACATAGTTTACGAAATAGACAGTATTTGCGGGAAAAGGGAGCTAATTCGCTGGAAAGTGTATGTCAATCTATTATGACGTCACAATGAAAAGGCCAAATAAGGAATATTCCGGCTTGAAAATCAAGTCAATTCCGCATCCGATTCGTGTTACACAAATGCGAATGCGCCGTGTATTAGTGTCAATCTACCTTAAGCCTGAAAGTTAAAATCTCATCATTATAATAAAGGATTATTCTTTATTTTACTCATAACCAGCATATTTCAATGTTAAAGTGAAAGTCCGCAAAATTATTGAAAAGTGAATATTAATTCCTTATATAGTTCTGACAACCATGACATATTTCGTTTTTTGTATTTTCAATTCATTGTTGCAAAAAACGCATTTTATTCACAAACTGTCTAGTCATGGAGGGTCATGTGACATTGTGCAGAGGGCGCTCTGTGTACTGACATCAAGTAATAACCAACGAGTACCGCTATAAGGCGTATGTCAACAACGATCACTAACGATATGACAAAAGTTTATTACCGCATTTTCAAAAAAATCGCCGTTCGACTCATGACTTACATATATTTTTGCTTATTTTGCATAAAAGATTCTTAACATTCTTTTAAATCTATGTTGTTTTCAGTTTCTTTATCACGCAATGGTAACGGGCTAGGCAGTACAATATTTTTATAAACATTTTACGCGCCTGTCTACTGTGACAATAATTGTCAAAAGGAATGCGATACAATGTTTGATATTTAGAATAGCGTTTACCTATCTGTGAATTGGCCTAATTACACTTTCTTTACCTGTCGGGTCATCTGCTAATGATTGACTTTTTAATCTTGTTACATTTACTCATGATTTCGAGGTGCAGGGGTGTTTATTTGTGTGGACGCCCGTGTAGAAATTCCATGTTTCAACTTCCAACAAACACGAAAATATACGATTTTTTTCTGCTGCACCTATCTATTATACTTCAATGAAAACTAAATAATAAAAAAAAAATGAACATGATCATCGTAATTAGATCACCGTCAGGTGTACTATTGTGTCCAATCTCTGGTACACATATTTTATATGTATTTTTTCTTGATATGCAGACAGGTGGAGATGCCGTCTTGATTCTGAATGTTTTGTAAATAAATGTGGACAAATATACACTACAAAGATCTTCTCTGGATACCTCGAATGATTCTTAATTTGGGTGTAAGAAAAACACAACACACGTGACTAGATACCTGAACACCCTCCAAGGCAGGTAAACTCTGACATTGTGATGTTTATGTTTAGTAAAACCAAAACGTAAAAATAAATGAAAGAAAGAAAAAAAAAAACAAAACATTTTACAAATAGCAAGTTAAAAAAAAAACACGAAAACGAGAAAAAAAAATATACATAAGAAAAAAAAGAAAAACAAAATCAATTACTAGTATTTCATTATCGAAATAAAAAGTTTAAATCCTAAAATTAGTGATTCAATACTTTGAAAGATAAATTAAGATGTTGCAGTTTACGTTGAATACACATCTGTTTTAAAGGTATGCATCTTATATTTGACAAAAGGATCTGTAAAGCCTTAGACTTGCAAAAGTTGGATGTTGCGTTGATGAAATGCATATATATATATAAATAATTCGCCCATAAAAGCTTTGAAGAAATAGAAGATTCACTGAATACGCATTTTGTTAACATTAAAATGTCCCATTTTGCTAGTTTAATAAAAAAGCTGAAACAGTACAATATTTTGCCTGTCTCCTTATATCCTATCAGTTGTCAACACGGAGCATGTCATATGCTTTTGATGAGGCACTGGCAAGTTACAGACTGTTCATTCTCTTCAGTGTGAATTTTCTGACATTGATATGAATAGCCGTCCAAACAAGAAAAATGTAACAAGGCCCAACTTAGGACTGATATACAGTTCGACGTCACTCTAGAGGATGTATTCATTTAAATATATGCTGAATTTACAAAATTAAAGCATCTACCGATCTCACTTCTTGCCCATTCGTCTTTTTGAACGTTTGATATACTAACGTATTTTTTTTTTCTTTTTTTTTTCTTTCGGAAAGTAAATAGGCAGTGCAGAATATGAATTACGGTCAGCCCGACAAATTTATTGTCTTATTTTTGCTTCTCTACTATTATGCATGTTGCACCGATATTGATAACGTACGTGAAAAGCACCATTTTGATAGATGTAGAAGACATAAGACAATTACAAAAAACTGTTTTTGAATAAGGATTTTTTTCATATTTTTCTCAATAACACGTGTTGTTATCAAATCAAATGAAATATCCTCTCTATAGTCTGACATTTTTTTCTCATTTTAAAAATTACTGAAC
The DNA here is from genome assembly GCA_002080025.1 of Modiolus philippinarum. Classification (NCBI taxonomy): domain Eukaryota; kingdom Metazoa; phylum Mollusca; class Bivalvia; order Mytilida; family Modiolidae; genus Modiolus; species Modiolus philippinarum. The sequence continues at coordinate 46,652 of MJUU01027845.1, forward strand.
TCAAGGGAAGTTACTAATATTGAAGATTTATTTTACCTTAATGAACATTTTAAAGTGACCAAAGAATGATTTATGACCCTACCTGTAAAACAAGTGACAGCTGTGTTGATTGTACCAATTAACAAAATTTACCTGTACCTGTACCTGAGTCTTACATAATTGAACAATTTATCACCTGTATCCAAGGCTACAGTTTCATCGTGTAAACTGTATGTAATGCATTAACAAGAAGACCATAGTAATTAATTTTGCTTTCTACTGCAGCATGTTGATGTGCACTGTATACTGCACCATCATATGGATTATCATAAAAAAAATCAACAGAAAAATTAGCATTTTTTTTACTGATTATGGATACTTTTCAACGAAATCGTTGAATAGAGTGACATATATTCTAGCTAAAAAGAGAATATGTATCCGTTTAGTTAGCTTTGAACAGGAGGCTAGTATTTTTTGTAATTTCGATAACGAGAGGCAAAACTTATTCAACTTGAATTTCGACAAAAAATGAAAAATAATGTAGAATTTTCTAAATATGGGATATATTTATCATATCTTTCACGATATTTAACTTGTATGCCATGCTCACGATCATATCACTGATTTTGATATTTATTGCCAAATTCAATTTGAAAATTTATCCGGTTCTTGGTCAAACCCATGATTACCCAGCATCCTTTCTCTGTAATTGTTAGTGATACAAATTATAAGTAGAAAACACGAGGGGACTGTATAAACATAAGTTGATGATTTAAATCGGATAATGGTTTTTATGAAATAAAAACGATACGCTAGGCTATGGAATAGCCTTGGATAGAAAATTGCGTGTTTGGCTGACAAGGGTGTGGTGGCTCATGATGTATTTGTATACTCAAATAAATAATTTACGTTATTTTTGTCATGTCGGATTCTACATACACAACTGGACCATGTACAGCTCGCTGATCACTCTTAGGTAAAATCACAATTTTGTAAAATGTAAAAACTGGAGAAATTAAATGTTGTTCTAGCGTATTTAATTCTTCAAAGGGAGCTTTATCCGTTTCTAAATTATTTATCATTCCTTGAGGAGGTATAGCCTCCTTACACACATGAGAGTTACACGTTTTACACACAATATGCTTCTCTCCTTTTAACATTTCTTTCAACCTCTCATCTTTTGCATTAAATTCTTTCTCGTGTACTTGGCTTCGAAACATAAACCTTCTACAGCACATACAAATATAAACACCAGTAGCTCTTCATTCTTCCGCAAAAATCACAATTCTATCTCTTTCCACCTTTCGTTCTCCATTGCCTAAGTATCTCCACAAACTACAATCACGCTTTGTTAAACACCATTGAAAAGTTTTTTATAGTATTTGTATATTATTGATTATTGCACAATACCTCATCTTTATTTATCAAATTCTGGTTTTAAATTTATACATTACTGTTCTTATTCTTTTTATCATATCTATATTTATAAATCTTGCTAAGCGATATTGCAATACCAATCCCATCATCCT
>MJUU01027848.1:2702-17951 GCA_002080025.1 Modiolus philippinarum
TGACTCAGGTTATGGTTTGCTGTAAGGTTCACATCCGAGAAACTACTTGAGGCACATCAATCAGCTAAGGTTAGTGGATGCGTCTTTGAGAGTGATGCTGATTCAGGTGATGATCGAGTCACCCTAACCTACATTTTATGCTTCAATAACTCGGGTTATTGTCTGTGATGAGGTTCATATCTAAGGTTCATAGCTGCTTTTAAGAATTAATATTTTGAAACTTTAACAGAATTTGGAAATTAAATTGCTTCAGGCGAGGGTATTAGCTGTCGTTTCCGACTGCTCTCATCTTGTTGTCATAGAATTTTGATAGATTAAGTTTGTGGACGCTAATAGACCATATCCGAGTTCTGGTATTCAGATTCACCAGTTGTTGTTTGTCCGCCGTACGTCACAAACGTGTCCGCCCCATGTGACCAACTTCATGACGTTTTAGTTCTATGACGTGACGTTTTCTCTACTGTGACGAATTGAAAATAAGTCTGGTAAATCCTAATACCATGGGTCGGATATGGTCTATTCTCCCACAACTTTCATTGGATTTCAACCAAAATTAGTAATATGGATCAGGTGAGCTATACAGGCTCTTGAAAGCCCCTAGTTTGCGTTTACACTGTGGAAAGTGTCAGACATGTGTTTTGTAATTGAATCATCGTGTGTGTATGCTGATTCCGGAAATTTCATAGGTGATTGAATGTATGGCAAGCCATATTTATATTTAATCAACGTAATTCAGTTATCCTATAAATTTTATATATTGCCTAGGTATTAACGTGGAAGTACCCAAACTGCACAGTGTACCCATATTGCACCAATTTATATTATCAGATATTAAAAACCATGCAATTTGACAATTTATGACATCTTCAAACAGTTGTATAAATCAAAAACGAAATTCGATAAGGACGGAATTAAGGTAAGGAAGCTGAGCTCGCTTTTTTGGCAGTGCCATTTTCATATTATATTTTTATACAAGATTAATTGTCTTTGATAGACACAATCCAATAAACCTGTTATACAAATTATTAGAAAGTCTTATTTGTACACCGTGTTTGAATTGATGGTAGCAATTTGAAAAATTTGGGTGAAAAATTATTTTTTTTAAAATATTTTATTAAATCGATTTCTATGTTAAAACAAAACATAAAGACACCATTTATTTTTGTGCTCTCGGGAAAGAAAAATGTACTTGTTACAGACAGAACAGCAAAGAATAGCATATGAAATATACACACTTAATGATAATGCACACTTAATAATAATGCTTTCATATTAGATTATTTTTTACAAAGCGCATATATATAAATTTCGGTCAGTTGTGAAAAGGAATGAATTGTAAAAGTAACATTGCTTGAGTTAAGCATGAAAAACACTACGAAGAACACGAAATCTTTATACTTTTTTTCTTTGAAAATACTTGCTTTTCTACAGTAAAAGGCCCATATTGTACTATACAATATGTTCAATAGGGTCTGTAAGTCTCGTCATATGACACCGAGATTTCACGTTAAAATTGAAATTTGAAGACCTCTGCCGCCAAAAGATGACGTTTTAGGACTATGACGTCTGTTCTTTTGTTTCGAACGTCATATATTATATAAACTGGGCTCCTGTTGTGTTACACTAACGAGCGTAGCATTGTGGAACGGCGGACCAGTTTAATATATTATAGTGCAAAATGTAACTTCCGGATACATAAAATGTACCCGGAAGTTTCAAAAATTGACGAGACTTACAGACGCTATATGTAATATGATCTAGTTGAGAATATACAAGTTCAATATTTTATGAGAGGATATGGAGTAGTTACAACTAAAACAAATCAGAGATCTCTTCTTAGCTTCTTATGTTAGAAAATATATGCATGACCAGTTCAAATAAAAAGGTTTCATTGTTTAACATTCGCAACATAAATAATGATATTCTACAATTTTTATCAACAATGTTTACACGTATCTGCTCCATTCGTGACGAGCTTTGAGTTCTGTTTTCATAATCCAAGGATTGTTCGCTGCAAAATGTGAAAGACATTTAACAATGACAGTGGAATAGGGCCTGTAAGTCTCGTACAATTTTGGAACTTCCGGGATCAAAACTTGTACCCGGAAGTTACATTTTAAACCAAGATATATGACGTTTCAAACAAAAACTTGGACGTCACAATCCTCTTACGTCATGTTTTGGCGGGAAACGTTTTCAAATTGCCTGTTTATCGTGGATTCTCGTTAGACACATGACGAGACTTACAGACCCTATAAGGAAGGAATTCACCACAAGATTACATAAATCAAAGAAGTCCAGGGACAGGGCAAGAACACCATACGACGGCAGTCATTGTACACGAACAAAACCCACAATACATTCGAACATAACAAATATAACACTAAAAAATAAAGCATTAACAGTATGATCTTTTGAAGATAGACATCAAGTGCTCCGGAAGGGCTAGCATGCAATGCTGTGTTTACAGCATCCGTCATATTGTCAGTGAATAAGACAGGGTAAAGTAAATACGGTAATGTCAAATCCGTGAAGATGTAAGTTTAGCTGAAAAAGTTCGTTCTCCTTTATGAAATTATATATGATGTCATGGTGACGGTAATGGAACCTCTGAAGGGACAAGAGCAACATAGTCTGAATATGTCTTTGTTTCAGCAGTTTTTGTGACAATATTGTGGAAATGGCCATCTGAACAGGAATTGCAGTACTAAGTTAACATGTGCAATTATAATATGTTTGTAACGCTAAATTTTGTTGGATGGCTTTTCTGGGAGTAAAATCAACAATTTACCGTCGGAACCAATAGCAACGTAATTGCACAGACGCACATAAAACTTCCTGTAATTTTAAAATCGATTTCAAACTTTTTTTTTTAATTTGTATTAGGATAGAGTTAACCAAACTGTATTTCAGAATCTTCATGTGTTAATCTAAGATTTTACTGTCGCAAACGTTCGCAAACTCTGTTTGCGACAGTAAAATCTACGATTTTTTACCCCCCTTCAGATCCTAAAATACAGCATGGTCATCTCTTAATTTCATGAAGTAACAACCATGATTCTTTATTTTTAACGTTCCGTTTTTATAATCAATTTGCATAAATTGTAATTGGTTACAAATGATGTACCATATGGCTACTCAATTTTCTTATTGTTCTGACATTAGCTTTGTCCAGTAGAAGATGTTGCTAAGACGTTAGTAGACTTTTCTCATTTAAAACTCACAGCCGAGAGTTATTTAAATTGTAAATGACTGGACATGCGATTTTGATTTATCCATTTCTGATAATGGTCCATTAACCAAACAAGAACGAGGCTATCAAAAAGGCTCTCAAGTCATAAAGCTATAGTATTCTATGAAAGATCAATTGTCTTTGATTGACACAATAAAATAAACCTGTTGTACAAAACATTATTAAGCCCCATTTTTCACCATGTTTAAATTAATGGTAGCAATATGAACATTTGGGGGAAAATTTCAATATTTTTAATATTAAATTAAACATTTCCACAGTAAAATTAAACATAAAAATGACATTGTGATTTCCAAATAGTTGTGTTTTATGATCTATGGAAGGTCGCTTTACGTTTCAGAGAGCAGTGAGGAATAATCTATAAAATATAGACTATAAACTGTATATCCTTTCACAATGCGCACGCTAAAAAAGTTCCGTTTTAAAGATACATCGGCAAACGAATACCGAAGCAAGAACGAGGAAAGGGGAAATTCTAAAATCATAAATCCAAAATCACGGCAATTCAAAGCAACACGAATTGAGACAGTATATGACAAAGACAAAACAAATAAACAAAAAAGAACAAGAACGTCACAAAACCAAAGAGAAATGAATTGTAAAAATCGAATATGTGAACATCTAAATTGACTGTAGTATGATTTGAACGTTTCACATCGTTATTTGGAGGAACTCGACATCATTTCTTTTTCTTGGACATGTCTCGTTGATATAGATATATATTCAAGTGGCTTTTCTACGTTTTTAAAAAGGCCCAGATATGCATCTGTCTTGGAATTTGTATTCTATATGGCTTTTAAAAGTCGTGTATTTTTCTTTAATTCTTCTTCTTCATGTTTCACACTTCCCAAACCGTGTAACAGAAAAAAATATATCCAACATGGGAATAGATTTCTTCTCACTTGTTGATTGGTCAATGGCGTTTATTAATGTTTCTTGTCTTTTTCTAGAAATGAGGCGACCAATTATTGATGAAATTAACATCCTAATCATTGTTTTTCAAATGTCTATTTCTAAAATTATTCTATCAAGACGTTTTATGACATATTTATTTGGAATATTTCACTCAACATCTTTGTATTGGCGCAATGATACGCACGAAATTGCGATAGTAGCAACGAATGGTTGCATATTTGGCGAATGGAGATTACGGAAATCACTTTATTCAAATAAATTGACCAAGAATAGCAAAAACAATCTTTAACATTGTGTTTCAGTTTATAACTATAATTTCTCAAATTTCGATTGTTAGATTTTGAAATTCCATTCTTCTCGGTAAACCTCGAAGTTCAAAATATGAAATTTTAACTATCTCGATTCGAGAAATATATGGAAAACAATGTCAAGGAGTATATAAACATTTATACATTTTTATTTTTTGTAAAATCCAATTGTTATTCTTACCACATGTTTATTGTGACAACATCTCATGAATTTATTATGCTAAGTTTTCAAACTTTTGACACCATGAGGGCCCTGTGGTTGTTTACGTGTGATTATTTACTTCTGTTAGTCTTTTTGTTGGGCACTGGATTGCAGCGATTGTAATAACCCTTTGCCAGTTTTTTTTTGTGCTTGTTGACAATCCCATGGGTACAAAAGTGATGGATAAAGCATTGCTCGACATTTAGCAATGAATTTCGCTCAAGCCGATGCTAGATGCCGACTTGAACTTACTCTGGTGTATAAGCAAAGCTAATTGTTGAAGCCCTCGTGGTGACTTCAAGATGAAGAACAATAATAAATGTGTATTTCCATTGCTTTCTTTAACCATGTATTTGTAGACAATTAGTCTCATGTGTATTTACTCCATATCCCGTCATTGCTGATATATCTCAGGATTGGCTCATTTTTAATATTTGCTGTGTTAAATCTGTTGAAAATGTTCTAATAACAGCAAACCAGGTAAAAAAAAGACAGTATATTGACTGATTGATTAGTTAAGTAAGAATGAACTTAACCATCAGTTCAAGAACACATTGACAACATCGGAAACACAACAATGACATCACATACATGTAAATGGGGCAATAGAAAAATAGGGACACACAGACAGATTGAATACCTGGAACCAATTAAAAACCATGCATGAGATCAGGCGCACCGATAGGGGTTTGCGTTTCTGTTTCTCATACAACATCCGCCGTGATGAACATTTCATTTCCGGTAATGAGGTTATATCCAGAAGAAGAAAAGAATAAACTTAAATTGTTAAAGGGAAAAATGAGTTGTCCTTTAATAGGGGTTTCACAGTGTTGTGAAAATGTCAAAACTTATTAAAAATCATGAAAAACTGGGACGTAACATTTTTTTACCTAATAGGGGATATCAACAGAATATTTGCATGTATCCGTTAAATTGGCTGTGGGATCCAGTGACCTCAGAGTTTTACAACCATGCAATCTTACTACTGTACACCGGGAAATATTCGCGACAATTTTATTTTCGCGATTTTTCGCGCTAGGAATGGAAGCGCGAAAATAAAACAGCGCGAATATATTTGTCTATTATTGAGGTCAATGGTCAAGAATTTAGCAGTGCGAATTCAAAAGTGTGCGAATTAGAATCCTGTCAATCTACCGCGAAATAAAGACGGCGCGAAAATTTCACGGTTTACAGTAATACTGTCGATGTCTACTTACATACATGATGATTCTTTACCAAACCCTTCTGGAAGTTTTGATTTTAATTTATCTTCCGTATTGCAACAGTGCCTTACCAGCAGACTAGGCTCCTTGAGCAAGCCCTTGGATTAGAGAAAGAAATCGATGCATCTTTCAAATCAATATCTAAATTTGAGAAAATTTTAATTAAACCTAAGGAGTATCTCCCTTATACATAACTCTTTCCTTAGCTGATTTTGGCTTTCCTTTGTAGATGTTAGCGGTAGTTTGTTCTCTATCAGATTTTACATATATTTCGGCTTATTGATTTCCAAATTTGTCGATTTTGTATGCACTGAAGAGACATAAGTTGTCAAAATGCGCAATTCACAGTAGCTTAGTTATTGTTGTTTATCCCTTTGTCTTTTCAAGAATGTGTTCATGGAGTTGGTAATTTACCTGTGTTAGGTTTTATTTGTATGTTTATCATATTGTATGGGAACGGGACAGAAAAGGGGTTTTGGGTACCAAACGCTGGTAATTACAAGTCCGGCTGTTCCGATTTCCTATCGTTGTTTACGTTTGTTTTCTGTATTTTACTTTTTTTCATGCAAGTTCCTCGGTACATTGTTGCATGTGACTGTGTTTTTCAGCAATTGTTGGTTTTCCTTGATATCTTCTTTATTTTATCCCACAGCCTAATGACACTGCCGATCCTCTTTATCGTCGGATCCCTTGAAAACCGATTCAGGTCGCTGGAACAAGATAGAACAAGATAGAAAACAGCAGACATGTCAAGAATCGTCACTGTATCGTCCCTTTTGTCGATATGCGATGTTCAAATACAAATGTAGATTTTCTGTTCCAAAAATTACACTGGTTATACTACAAAAGAAAATTAAGCTGACAAAATTAATCCCTGTTTTATAATTTAGTTTTTAATTGCGTCTGTTTCCAACTATTATAGAAATACTCAATCAGCATTGCTCCTATTACTGTTCTTCAATTCATGACAAAAAAAATTAATAGAAAATCAAAATATCTGCTTAGAAGGTTTTAACATAATTAACTTCGGAGGAAATGGTTTTGCCATAGGACAGCTCTAGAATATGCAAATCAAATGGTGTACATCTTTGTCGGGCAGCTAAGCAAATTACAAAGACATTTACATTTAATGGATCAACATTACATTAGCACGACATTAAAATGTATGAATGCAAAACGTATTGGCCGATTATGATCAAAGAGAATTGATGAAAAGTATAGTGTCTTTTATATTATAACCTTGCAGTTGCATATAATTTGTCTGCATATTATAACAAAACCCATGACTTAATATGGAGCAATCACAATTGCATAAAAGCTTCAAATAAAATATTATCGACTTTCACGCCCATATACCGTATAATCGCTGTTGTTGGATGGTTACATATATGACCAATTATATGGCTTTTTACGTGTCATTTGACAAGGATTATCAAAACATTGCACTCTACACCAAAATTCAACTTTCTACACTAAAAGTGAAGGAACAAAGACTTGCTGTATTAAAAACTAATTTCCTTTATATCAACATGATAGCATTAATGCTTATTCAAATTGCAGCTTTGCTTTAGTTATTTATGCTTATTTTGCTTGCTGAACTGGAAATATATCAAATTGTTTGATAAATCATAGTTAAAACATTTTGGGAAATAACAAAATAGCGAAGTTATTGTTAATTTATTATCTGCATAAATTATAAATTAGAATTGATTAATATATATAAGTAGTAATTATGTTCTGCAAGGTTTCTTGTTCTTTAAATTTAATTTTTTAGTTAAAAGTAATTTTTAATTCGAAATCATTTCAACCAATATATCAGATGTAAGAAAGATGCTTAATTTATGATTTAGAATTCTTACCATGTATTTTTTGTCTCGCCCTTTCTAGCGGACACAAAATCACGTGACCTTGACCTATATTTCGCGGTCCAGTGCCCAGGTTTTTTGCTCAAGTCTGTTAGTAAATGATATTTTGAATATAGATTGGTCTTGGTTGATACAGGTTAGTCTGCCCTTGACATCAATTTCATGGTCTAGTGCCCAGGTAAAGTGGTTTTGCTTAGGTCTGTTTCTCAATAACTGTCAGTGGTAGCGCAGTAACGTTTTGCATTAAGAATTGCTCTTGAGTTATAATATTGATTTTGATTCTGACCTGATTTTCATGGTCTAGTTAACATATGATGCTTTTCATAAGAGATCACGGTCTATTGAACATGTAAAAGTTCTCAGTGTCTATTAGTTATAGGTCGATGATATTTTGTATGGAGGTTGGTATTGGGTAGTTCATGACAGTCGACCACCAGATGACTTCTGTCCGTGACCTCAATTTATGATCTATAGTAAGCATGCTTTGTTTTTCTGATTAGGCCAATTTGAAATTTTCAGTAGTTTTAGCGACCAAGCAGGGACGGTCGAGACATCTTTTAGGGTCGACTCTTTTATATATTCTGCTTTTGTATTTTATGCTCATGCAGTGTGTTGTTTTTATGTTATTTATACGTTTTTATATTCGGTAAAAAGCTCGTGCATTTACTCCATCTCCTTTTATTCACCTTTTATAAAGCTTGCGTTATATATGTTTGTACTGGAATACTGAATTCAAATAAGGTTTTACTTTAGTTGATATAGTGACTTTTGGTAACGATAAAATTTATCAGCAAAATTGATGACTCAAAGCAAAAATTAATGATTAAAAAGACCTTTGAATTGAAGAAGGCTTTTCTTGTTGTTTCTTCATCTTCAAGTCACCATGAGACATTCAACAATGAGTATTGCTTAGTCCTCATAGTAAAGCAAGTGAGAACCGAACCAAAGGAAAGTAAAACAGGTTTTATGGTTCTGTAATGTCTCCTCCTTACACAGAATTGTAGCTAAAAGAAGTAAGTTCAACATGGCCATTAGCACCGGTTTTAGCGGAATTCGTTGCTTGAGGTCGATGATGATCAGTGTCACACCCATGTGTCCTCTCACTGATGGATGCTGGGTTGTCAACATGATTAGTTGCTTTTTAGATCGCTTCTCGACAAAAGACTAATATAGACAATAGTAGAATATAAACAACCACTCGTCAGGTTTAACCTCTAGAAAACCTGTCATAATAAAAACAAAGGGATGCACCAGTCAATTATCAAGTTAGCTTATACTGCTCTATAGAACTAACCACTATTCTCTTATCCGGCCTGACATCACAAAGCTCAATTGACCAATCAGATCAGTCGATATTAATCTTATACCCCAACTTAGGCGGTGACGCGATCGATGTTTTCTTATATAATCTATGTAAAAATTCAATATTTTAAATTGCAATATATTCGGTGTTATAATACCTATGATCTTGAAATTCGGATATGATATTTATATTGATGTTCCAAATGCATAATTCGAGTTTCATTAAAATATCTTGAAAAATGAGTGAATAAATCAAAGTTGAAGTTACTTAGATATATAGTGAAATGTGGTCATTTTCACCTCCTCCACAGGTAAAGTGCCCGGATGTCCGGATAAGAGAATAAACAAATAATCAGAATAACATTTAGAATTACAAAAAAAAACACCATAAAATGTCAAAATTTGAAAAGTTGATAGTGTCAACGGAGAAAGGATATAAGGAAACACTTACAATGGACGAAAATTACAATCACATGCCACAATCTACCAGGAAACTTCCCCCCAAAAATGATAAAAGGACAAAAGAAAAATGTAGACAACGATAGGAACTCTGGATATCCTGGCTTAGAATCGGTACTATAAAGTGCTAGATATAGGATTTAACCGGGTTATTTGTATCCAAACCTCCCCCTTTTCTCTATCCTGTTTCCCTATACTGTAATAAACGTGCAAATAGAACCAAATAATGGTAGACTACAAACTGCAAGACCTGTTAAACGTAATTTACAGATATGGGTCAAGGAGTGCCCGCCTCTTAAGTGTCGACTAGTTTGATGGTAAAACATTGTCGCACTACGAAAGAAAAATCAAACTCTGGATATCCTGACTTAGAACCGGTACCATATAGTGCTAGATATAGGATTTAACCGGGTTCCTCCCCTTTTTCTCTATCCTGTTTCCCTATACTGTAATACACGTGCAAATAGAACCAATTAATGGTAGACTACAAACTGCAAGACCTGTAAAACGTGATTTACAGAGATGGGTCAAGGAGTGCCTGCCTCTTAAGTGTCGACTAGTCTGATGGTAAAACAGTGTCGCAGAAAAATCAAACTCTGGATATCCTGACTTAGAACCGGTACTATAAAGTGCTAGATATAGGATTTAACCGGGTTATTTGTATCCAAACCTCCCCCTTTTCTCTATCCTGTTTCCCTATACTGTAATACACGTGCAAATAGAACCAATTAATGGTAGACTACAAACTGCAAGACCTGTTAAACGTAATTTACAGAGATGGGTCAAGGAGTGCCTGCCTCTTAAGTGTCGACTAGTCTGATGGTAAAACATTGTCGCAGAAAAATCAAACTCTGGATATCCTGACTTAGAACCGGTACTATATAGTGCTAGATATAGGATTTAACCGGGTTCCTCCCCTTTTTCTCTATCCTGTTTCCCTATACTGTAATACACGTGCAAATAGAACCAATTAATGGTAGACTACAAACTGCAAGACCTGTAAAACGTAATTTACGGATATGGGTCAAGGAGTGCCTGCCTCTTAAGTGTCGACTAGTCTGATGGTAAAACATTGTCGCACTACGAACTCAAAGCTCAAAAACTCAAAAAAGGTTTGGTAAAGAATAATCATGGATTTCAGAAGACATCGGAGGTATCAGCGAGAGTGTACTAATATGATAAATATTTTCAAGAAGAAGCTCATCATTACTGAAATATATAGCGAGCAAATATACAGAAAGCAAACATCTTTCGGACGCGAATATTTTTACTCCACACTGCAGGAGAAAAAAAAACTACAGTCTGAAATAAACAACGGAATGATACGGAGTAAATGCACATGAGACAAATACATGTTAAATCTAAGCAATGGAACAACACTTTTATTGTTGTTCTTCATCCTAAAGTCACCTTGAAGCTTTCAACAATGAGCATTGCTCTTACCTCATAGTAAGTTAAGGGCGGTCCTTAGCTCAAGTTTGTGCTAAACGAAAGTCTGTTCTTCCTTTTAATAACATAATAACATATCCCGATTTTCTCAACCATATGATCATCATGATTTTTTAACCTACGGGAACGAGTTTGCCTCTTTGATATAATATGAATTTAGCCCAAATCATAGAAATCTAATGCTTGCTCCTTTAATTTGAGTATAGGCCAACTACGAACTTTTGCATTTGTTGAATTTATACTACAACTTAAAGCATTTTAAATCGGTAGTTTCTTGGAAGAAGTTGACTTTGGATGTCGAACACCAAGGCAAATAGGGAGAAAGGGCAACAATCTAGAATAAAGGCTCTAAAAACGTGTAATTTCTAAATCTTGGATGGTTTCAGACTAGTGTAGACACACTTGTTCATTTTTCTTGAAATTATTATTATAAAGACCAGTGGCGGATTTAGGGGGGGGGGCAGGGTGCCCCCCTTAGGTTGGAAAATATTTAAAATTTCTAGGGTTTTTTTTTTTTTTTTGGAAAATTGGGTTCCGGCCCTCTCTTATATATATGAAAAATATATGGGTCGGTCCCCCTCATAGCAGAATGCCTTCACTTAACTGTTTTTTATGCAACTTTGGTATTTTGTATATTGAATATTGCCGTCAACAGCAAAGCAACTGACAGTAACTTCAAGACGTTTTCTAGTTTCGGTTTCATCTCCATATGCCAGTCAATCAAATCTAAATACACGAAATATTTCTAAAAGAAAAAGAATCTGAGATTTGTTTTAAATTGTCATTCTGAGTACGAATAAAAAATCTTTATAAGTGTCATGATTAAGGTGTCTGAAGGGTATTATTTTCCTATTATAGAATTTTGTGAAATTTACATGTTAAATAAATAGCATGTATACATATATTAAAATATAACTAAAACAAGAAGGGCGGTCTCTGAAGTTTGGTTTTCCTTGGTACATATCCTAAAAACCCGAAACATTTTACACGTAGCACGTTATCAATGTAAGGCCGGAGATATTGATCCTTCCCATAGATGGGTGGATATTGGATCAATATCAATACAATTGTAGAAACATAATTGTATTATTTTTCAAAATTTTGGGGGTCACCTTGCATTTAAGCGCAAAATATGAAATTGAAAATTTCTGGATTTTACTTAGAAATGATAGGGAAAATGACTATATGAGAGGATAGCTTTAAAAATCTATTATAGATTTTGTTCATACTTTGCTTGTGTTTTGCAATCATTCTATAGTTCACATATCAAAAATAAAAATTTGGCGTCACCGGCGAAATAAGAGAGAACAATTGTGAAATGTTAATTTCACTAGTGATATCTATGTTAAATTCTTTTATCAAATTATCTCCCTTGCATAATTTCTGTGTTCTGTAAATCCAGCTACAGATTTAAAGTTTGTGTGTTCAAGATAATTTTTTTGTCCTTAAAATGTTGTAAAAGTGATTAGGCAAAATAATTTTAAATACTTTGGAACTTTCTTTACATTTTAAATAACTATTTTGTTAAATTTTTTAATGAATGAAACCTAAACGAACAAGTATTGCACAAAAATGGCGGAATAATACCACTGAGACACCTTAAATCCTCATAAGAATAAAGGAAGCCATCAGCATAATAGTTTAGTGTAAAGCTTATCCACAGTTGAAAGAGTATTTGATATTCCATACCAATGAGGTTGACGAAAAGTTCAGATAAAGGATGTGATCAAGCATAAGTATTTAAAGACTAATTATACCCCGCCACACGAAGTCACATTTTTATCTTCTGCTCTAAAAAGGCTGAAGTAAATTGAACCAAACTTTACAGGAATTATGTACTAAAGGCCCTTAACAAAGATTGCTCATTTTGTTCCGATCGGATGAAAAAACGTGGCGGTCAGCACGGAACATGGTTTTACATAGCAAATTAAATCAAACTTTACAGGAATGATGTATGGAAGATCCTTTACAAAGATTGCTCATTTTGTTCTGATCCGATAAAAAACATGGCCGCCAGCGCGGAACTAAGGTTTAACATTGGACCCTATGGGAAAAATCACATTTTCATCTTCTGCTGTGAAAAGGCTGAAGCAAATTGAACCAAACTTTACAGGAAGGATGAATAGAAGGTCCTTAACAAAGATTGCCCATTTCGTTACAATCCGTTAGAAAACCTTGCTGCCAGCACGGAACATAGTTTATCATCACACTCTTCTGAAACTACTGAAGCAAATTCAACCTAACTTTACAGGAATGGTGTACCTTTACTATACAAAAATTGCACATTTCATTTTAAACTGACAAAAAACATTGCCTCAAGTGCAGAACATAGTTTAACATTGGAGCCCAGTATGAGAAAACCATCCTTTTCATCATCTTCTCTCAAAACAATGAAAGCAAATTATACTAAATATATAGAAGGTCCTTTGCAAAAATTACTCATTTCAATGGGATCAGACAAAACACACGGGTGCTAATTGAGAACATACCTAAACACTATACCCCATTGGTAAAAAACATGATCATTTTGGTCATGCATGGCATAGAAGCGTTTTGTCAGGTGAGCGATACAGGCTCAGTCTCTGAGCCTCTAGTTTTGGATATGTAAATTGTATGGAGGACATCGAAGTTATTGAAAATTTCGGCTCATGACCAATTCGAAAGCCTGTACTTAGGTGCAGATGAAATTTAGATATTTGGAAGATTTTTTACCGAAATCTCAAAAAGAACAAATCACCAGTTGTATTATTGTTATACTATTTAAAGGTTTCGTTATATTTTGTGTTGCTTAGTTGCATAATGTAAATGTAGCATCAAGGCATAAAGAGGAAAAGGGGAAGAAAATGTTATAATAAACGGAACTCAATGTTTCGCTATCCAAGAGGGACATCAAGATATAGTAAGACCAGCTTCGGAGACAACCTGTTTTAAGAGACCACTTTAAATTTAAACTTCATATCCATACGACTTGAAATTGACCTCTATTGGGAGACCACCTGTCTTAACAGACCACTTTTTCTACCCCTTGGTTTCTTAAAAGATGTTTCACTATATTGCATGTTAGATTTTACACTATATAGCCAATTAATGTATATCCTAGACTTATACTACCTGGTAGGGACTTTGTATGCCCAAATTTCTGCTTTTCAAAAGGGAGGAGTGGTGGGGATATGCTTCTTTATTTTTATTTTCGTCTTTATATGCATTGTGAGGCAAATGAACTAGGTATTATGTTATGTGTCCGTCTGTCAGCAATGTTTCAAACCCGCAGTCAATGACCGAAATAACGCACTGTCTTCAAATTTTGCATACATTGTATTTTGGCAACAAAACTCAACAAATTTGATTTGGAGTTCAAAAATGAAAGTCTCTCTAGATTTACGCCTCCTTGAACCGCAACTCGATTTCATGCAGGTAACCATAACATTTGCTTTCCATAGTTGTGTATCAACTGTTTCAGGTTAGGTCCTTTAATATTTTGTTAACGCAAGTTACTATATACATTTTGTATTGTGTGTGAAATTGCTTCATATACAGAACATATGTATTATGAGTAGCTGCAGTAAAAATAACTGTCCGTTTTCATCATTACAGGGATGTATGGTGGAGTTTATTATTAACTGATTAACTTTTGCATGTTTTGGTACATAACTGCAGAGACGCAAAAACACGTAGTAAGGGGAACAACTGCTTCTGTCATATGAAATAAAGAAAATTTTATTAGTTTTCGTTTTATGCTTCTAAATTAAAACAAAGGAAAAAAGATTGTTCTATATTCTTATTTCACTGCAATCATTCTATGTTTTTTAACAGTCACGTCAGCTTTGAGATTGGACAAGTATAGAATGAAAAGTTAAACTAAATGTATTCGCATTACATTTTATAGTAAACAGACTGTTATAATGTGTCTTTAAACTAAGCTAGCAAGGAGCATTTCTTATTGATGCTTTTGCTGTTTTTTTTTATTCTGTTTATTTTTTATTATTATAATTATTATTATTTTTTTTGTTTCTTTCGTTTTCTTCTTTTCATACAATGTAGCGAGGTAGTATGTGATACCTTAAGTTGTGTGTCCGTCTGTCAGCCCCTCCGTTCAGCAAACATCAAAATTTCTGATGGATTTGCATGCAAAATTAAATTGCTCTTAAATAAATTAAATTTTTCACATGTTTGGGTGAACCATAGTACTTTTTCAAAACGCAAACTATTACATTCAATTTTTGATATTATAAAATTTATTGGAAGAGCAGTATTTTTGATGATAGTAAATCTG
>MJUU01027849.1:0-18602 GCA_002080025.1 Modiolus philippinarum
TAAAAGTTTTTCAACACAGCAAATAAATATTCATTTTGTCATGAAAACAAATACATTACATCTTGTTATCTATAATGAGTGCATTTTACTCTAAATTTTTGCAATGCTGTCCAAAGATAATGAAAATATGTATAAGTCGGATTTCTTCCAAGGGAGGTAATTTATAGCACATATTCAGCAATTTTGCTGATTTTTACCCAGTTTATTCTAAATTGACAAAAATTGGGGCGGAAGAATTTTCTAAAATTTTAATATATCTTACGTATACTAGTTATCTTTCTATGCTCAGCTTTTGGTGAAAATTAAACGACAGAATTTTTTTACAAGAAGTGTTTGATAGTGATCAAAATAGAGTAGAAATATAAGCCTATACTGTTCAAAACACCCATGTATTTTAGTTCAAACTAGTTAAATTTACTATCATTATTCATGCTTACCTCCACACATGTCTAAACTACAGAAATTTGCATTTGAAATAATTTTAAATCAAAAACAAATTTAATTAGAGCCAATTTTATACAACTCAGTCAAGTCCTGAACAGATCAAAATAATATGAGGAAACATGATATCTTTGATGACCACTAGACATAAAACGGGACGGTAAAAATTGTTGAAAATTGCTTGAAGTCGACAAGAGCATGTGAAGTTTAAATACTGAAAATATTAAAAAAAATTAAACGAAAGGAATCTTTTAGGCTTTCCAGGTCTACCCCCTTAATATCATGGATATGAATGTGAGTATCTTTATACCTTAAAACTAAGAACTGTATCTGTATGACTTTATCAGATTTTTTTTTCGCTCTGACAATAAATATATTAACAAAATTTATTGAATTTCCTGAATGAGATTTTTCTTTTGTTTTAGCAGTTTTACGAAGAAGGAAAAGGACCAAAGCAACGCACGACAAATTTTAAACGATGCATATAATGATTCGTTCAAAGCTACCAATGCACCAGGTGACGCATTTAGTTTACAGCTGGCTATCAAGGAGCAACCTAGAAATGTTAACCACGAGTATGCTGTTGTACAAAAAACAAAACACAATAACGATGTGAACGCTATGAACACTGAGGAAACATTATACGACTCCTCAAACGAAGTTTATGATCATCTGAATGAGATTGACAAGCGGAGACTTCGCTTAACAGAAAATACATACGACAGTAATGTAGGATTTAGAAATATTGATGACCCGACATATGACACATCGATGTCTTCGACTCGTAGGTTTAAAAATACCAATAACATTGAGGCGACAGAAAATGTATATGACAGTAATAAGAAAAAATTTGGATCCAACATATGACACATCGGAGCTTACGGGTCGTACGTTTGACAACACCAGTGACATTTATGATGTTTTCCCAATGCATTGATCGTACGTGAAACAGTCAGAGACAAAAAATATGTAATAAGATTCATGACTTCATCTTGTTAAATTATATGTATAAATAAAATGCATATTTTGCTGTGCTGTTTTCAGCTTTTGGGAGTTTCTAAAAATTTTATAAATTATTCATCTTAAAACCGATGAAGTTTAACATGTTTAGTTAAATATCATGTGTATTTTAGCAACTAGGGAAGAATTAGGTTTGCACATCCTTGGATAATTTATTAAGTAAGGATTTACCCTAGACATTAACATCTGTTTAGCGTTTCTTTCATAAACAAGTCCTGCAATAGGTTCTTTTTTTCATAAACGTTCAAATTTATTAAAAGTAACAAAAATGTCTACAATGGCTGACAATTACAATCAAAAGCCGAAATCAACAAGGGTAGTTTTGATTGTACATTTATATATACATTCCAATTTTATGACTCGATAATTTGAGCAGTTGTTATTGCTCATTTCCCTTTTTCGTTCTAAAACGTTATTGATGCAACGAATCCACAGTACCCGTTTCTACTAAGCTTAACTTACATTCGGTAATGATTCACGTCTAATTGTTATAACAAAACGAGTAGCAATGCGTATTCAAATACGTTCATGTCAAAATGGCATTTGACATCAATGCAAAAGGAAAACTAACGGATAAATTAGCATCAGCATCATTCTATTTATTCACCAGATTACAAGAAAACATCCGTATCTGACATGGCCATATTTTCTACAAATCTTTAAATTTGAAACAAATTTATAAGGAATAAATCAGAGTTCCCTCTATGAAATTAAAACGTGACCTATGCTTTCAGAGCTCCCTATATTTCATCTGAATTTTGCATGCATCTTTTGAATGCACTTTATTTGTTTCAGTTGCATTCTTTTCTTAGTTTGTTTATAAGTATATCTGCCATTGATTTTACACAACAGGCTCAGGTACTTGTTTGCCAGAGCCTTCAAGCAAAATGTGAATGCTGTCATAAGAAAAGATGTTTATTTTTAGAATATTATAATTGCTTTTGATGGAAACGGGGTTTACTTTTTCGATAATTTGATGGTATTACAAAGACTTTATTGACCAATCAAAAGCTCCTAATATGAGCCATCGCAAAAAGGATACATATTGGTAGTGTTAGGTCTTAGGAAATCGATCATATAAAAACGAAAAAAAAGGGGAAAATTAAATTTCGGTCCTAACACAAAATACGTTATCAAAATAACTTAATTTATCCAATTTTTAAATTTTTGTAACTTTTGTTGAAACTAAGGAGCATCCCCCTCATGCAAAGCTCTGTCCTTAGCTGATTTTTGCTTTACACTTAGATCATATCGGTTATTTGTTCTCCATCAGTTTTTGAACATCTTTGAGTCAATGGTCTTCCAAAAGATTTTATCTGCACTGAAGAGACATAAGTTGTCGAAGTGCGCATATGCAAAAAATTAATTCACAGTAACTTCGGTATTAAGTTATTTATGCTTATTTAATGAAGAAGACAACAAGACTGGTTTTTCGAAATTTAACCAAATAGTAGCTTTTCTGTTTCCTGTTGTCCCTTTTATTTCATTTTTCATTTCGTGCAAAATTCATACCTTGTAATTTAAGGAAAGTTTTTTGTACCAATGTCAAAAACTAATGGACTTGAATGAATTCTTAACATCATATTCCGTTAGTGTATTTTGTATTCATTCTACATAACGTTTAAGATCAAAGTTGCTCATCTTCTTATGGTGACCCAGTATTTGTTAAAAATGAATGAGTTCTGTCAATTCATGTTTGAAAATATACCATTTTTATTAAAAATTTGAAATATTGACGTAACTTGGCAGCCATCTTGGAAATGGCAGCCACCTTGATTTTTTATGTTGTTGCCTATATATAGCCTTAGGGTGATCCAGCTTTGTATCAAATATCAATAAATTCCTTCCATACATCGTTGAGAAAGTAAGCGGCCAAAAATAGGTGGCAGAAAGAAAGCGTAAAGAAAAATAACAAATGCGGTTAATAACAAAATTACCGGACACAATTGTGAAGAGCTTAAGTCCAAGAGACAAATAGACAAAGCAGGTGGAAAACCACCGGAAAAGTTATCGACCGCATCAGTCCTGACTTGGTTCAGCCATTTCAAAAGAAACACTGGGTTCAAGAAACGGACCAAAAACAATATGCCTTCCTGACTAGTCTGGGACTACATAATAATACTTTGTTCTCTATCACCTTTTACACATATTTCGGTATATGGATGTCCAACAACAATATACCAAGGTTACTTTTCCAAATGTTTTGATTTGATCTGCACTAATGAGACATAAGTTATCGAAAGATGCATACGCAAAACATAAATTAACAGTAACTTCATATTTTGTTATTTATTACCATTTGGCCGATGCCTCTGCTGGTGGACTGTTAGTCCCCAAGGGTTTTCACCAACCCAGTAGCCAGTGCTAAGGTGCTTGTCCGAAAACCGATTTTATTTGGAAACTTGCAATATCTTAATTAAACAAAATTTTGTTCAAAACTAGGGAATATCTCATTCTAACATACATGTAGCTCTGTCCTTAACTCATTTTGGCTTCACTATTATGATTCTTTCGGTAATTTGTTCTCTATCATCTTTTACACATATTTCGGTGTAAGGATTTCCTAATGTTTTGATTTGATCTGCACTGAAAATATATATGTTGTCGAAAAACTAAATTACAGTAACTTCGGTAGTCACTTATTTGATACTGTAGACATAATAGACTTTCTATCCTGCTTGTATATCCAAATATCTTAAGAGATAAAGACAATATACGCTTTGAGTTTTTGTGGGAATCCAACCTGCATGATTTTCAAATTTAAATGTATGAAAAAACTGACGAATATGGAATAAATTTACATTTGACTAAGTCTGAAAATATACACGAAATATAACCAAATGCAAAAGCTTTTCAATCATATCCTTTGTTTTACATTTCATAGTATTATAAGCAAAGTGGGTATATTTAAGAATGAGTTTAGCTAACCATGCTTTGGGTATCCTTGTTTGGTACTTAGTTTGTATTAGTATACATGTATTTATAGCGATTTCGTCCCATGTACATTTACTCCATATCATTTTATTTGTTCATTTTTGAATTGCCTCGACATTTGCCACAAAATGACCTTAGAATTAAATTTTTTTCTCTGGCTTGTTTCTTGAAGAGTCATGTGCAGATATCATTTGTATTAGCAGAAGTTTTGTTTCACTAATATGTGGAATGTTGATTGTTCTAGTAACCCTTTGATTGTCCCCTATGTGCCTTAATATATATGGTGGTTGTAAGTAGTGCATATAGCATGGGAAACAGTTGATCAAATCAGAAATGCAACAGTATTATCGGATTGTCATTGATCTGAACTTTTCTTATTTTACGAGTACTTTGAGCTTGCGCGGCTTGGACGACATTAGCCAGTAGATAACTGATCATTATGCATCTATAAAGATCGAATGTAGAGTCAACTCGAAATTAAAACATCTACCGTTTATAATGTATTGAGGTAAATTAAAACGCTGTTTGCCCCTCTCTTCATTTGATTTTCGTTTCTTTGCAACAAACGCTTTGACGACGATATTTTTATTCCTTTGCTATTGGTTCCTTACGTAAAACTTGAATTCTAAACGTTTCGACTTCTTACAATCGAAATGAGCGTAACAATCACGATCAACGATTGGATTTAAGACATCATTTTGCTAGTAATTGATTTGATTAATTCAAAAGGTTTCTGTAATATAAACCAGATATTTACGATATAGTTTTAAAACTGAGCCATGACTTGTTCAGTATGTTTCTCCTTAAGTCTTAAATGACAATATACATCACAGCAAAGGAGGTTTTGAGTCATGCATGACTTATTTCTATAAATACGGTCTCCCACCAAAAAACTTATTGTATTTCTTTTCAGTAATATTATTATGTTACCCCAGACATAGTCGGGGTGATATGTTGTTATTCTACGTTTCTTCTGATTATTGTGTCACCCCAAACGTAGTCGGGGTGACATGTTGTTATTCTACGTTTCTTCTGATTATTATTCTTCTTTCTCTTCTTCCAATAATCTTGTCCCAGCGATTATTTTTAAATGGATGGATGAATTGATTTCAAAATTTGCATAAAGTTGGAACACCATCTGAAGTTATATGCTGTGCATTTAAAATTTTCAAAATGGTCGCCATTTCCAAGATGGCCGCCACTTTACGTTGAAAAATTGGGGATTCTATATCTCAGGAACTGCTTAGAGGAATTAGTTCATATTTGGTATAAATGTTTAGTAAGATGAGAGAAAGGAATCTGTGCGACAAAAATTTTCAAAATGGCTGCCATTTCCAAGATGGCCGCCTTGATACGTAAAAAGTTCAACTTAGTCCGATTGCAACGAAAATTGATTTCTAGGTAGATTTTGAGGCTGCGAATAACATGGAATCATCGAATGGGGAGTGTGGGGTGACATCGGCTATTGCTTGCAATTGCAAATCTAGTTATTACTCTTCTTCTTTTTTTGTCTTGCAGTTATTCTTGTCCGAGCGATTATTTTGTAATGGCTGGATGGAATGATTTCAAACTTGACACAAAGTTGGATCACCATCTGAAGTTGTATGCTTTGCGTTTGAAATTTTCAAAATGGCCGCCAATTCCAAGATGGCCACTGAAATACGTTAAAATTTCAACATCGTCGGATTTCAACGAAAATTTATTTCTGGGTAGATTTTGACTGCGAATAATGTAGAATCGTCGAATGGGGAGTCTGGAGTGACTAGTTGTTATTCTTTTTCTGAGACAAAAATCTAAATCGTTTTGCATCATATCAAGCTGATACTTGGTACCATTAATTGGTTTGCAATATGGGTTGACGACATAAACCATTTGAAGCTGATCTCTTATTTGTAACAGAGTTTTCTGCTGAAGCACCCTAACCCTTGTTAGCTGTTAAACTGCAAAACCGTTATAAATAGCTAATGAAGTATAAAAGGAAAACTGTTAGATCATACAGAAGTTCATTTCAGATGAACGAAACTGTGAGGTGTACCATATCACAGTTGATGTCTTTAGCAGATGTTATGTTTCTATAACAAGGGACTTTTAGCCTTATAGCACATAAACTCAAAAACTATAACAGATTGATGAATAACTATTTGAATCTAGGGTTACATTTGTTACATTGGACCGAAGTTATCCAATGACTTTCTTAGGAGTTATTGTCCTTGATTTGTGTTTGCTTTTAACATTTGAATCGTTACAATAAATATGCAAAGTAATCAGTAAATAAAGATCTTCCATATCACCCTCATGCGATTTTGATCTCTTACCCGGGAACCTTCTAAAACTGTAAGATAAACAATGAAGGGATATGCAGTAAATGCAAATGAGGCAAAGCCTCCACAAACACATGGTAAAACCAAGCAACGGAACAACGCTTTTATTGTTGTTCTTCAAGAGACAAAGTTCTGTTTAAATAGATATGAGGAAATGATAGTTGAAAATTTATGTCCAAAAAAAAAAGAACAAAAAAAAAAACCAAAAAACAAACAAAACAAAAATAACAAATTACAAAAACAGAATAACAGTAAGCACCTACAATGGCTTGGAACAACAATCATATGCCACAATTTACAAGCGACCTGCACTTGAAAAACAATAATGAAAACAAGAGACAAACATAAATAACGATAGGAACTCGGGATAGCCGGACTTGGTACCGGCACTAGCAAAAGCCAGTGGTAGGGTTAGACCGGTTTATGGGTACCCAAACCTCCCCTTTCTCTATCCCGTTTCCCTATAGTATAATAAACAAGCGAATAAAACCCAATAGACTACTAACTCAATGACCGCTACCTGGAAACGAAAAGCATTTTATGACGAAACGTAATTTAAAAAGATGGGTCAAAAAGTGCTCGCCGCTAAACTGCCAGCTACCTCAAGGAACCTAGTCTGCTGGTAGAACACTGTCGCACTACGGAAGAAAAATGAAACTCAAAACTCCCCGAAGGGTTTGGTAAAGAGTCGTCATGTATTTCAGTATACATCGGCAGTATCATTGAGAGGCCAATATATATATATGTAAAGTCTTCAGGTCACTGGAAACCAAAGCCAATTTAAAGGATTTGTTCAGAATATCTCGTCGATATCCACTATTACGTAAAGAATGTAAGTTACGTCCTAGTTTTTCTGGACTATTTATCAGTTTCTGAAATTTTTAAACAACATGTCCATAAAATCGAGGATGAGAATGCCCTTTGTAATTAGCTGTTTGCGAGTCACGCCATATCCAGATAATTAATGTTCATATATTCTGTAAAACTTCTTAAAAGTATTTAATAATTTATGAAATATGTAACCTTGTTGTAAAAGTTTGGCTTTGAGAGTAAGGTTACGCTCATTAAAATCGTCAAGGGTAGACCAAATGCAAGCGAATCGTACAAATTGAGATATAAACCATGATTTGAGGTTGATTTGGGTTGAAATGCAAAATAATTGTGCATTCTTGAGTTTTGAATGTTAATATTGCATGAAAATATATTTTCTGAAAAAACAAGATAAGACATAATCAATAATAATAAAAATACGAAACAACTTCAAGACCTATCATTGCGCTTCGAACAATTCACTAAGTAGTTAATTATGTTAGTTTAAAAAAAACAGCTGCCTAACGAAAGTTTATCAACAGTAAGTATATCATGCCTGTCTTAACTATATACCTCGAACTAATTTCCTGTGTTTTGTTGTCTGAAATAGCAAAAATATTTAAACAAACACAAAACTACAAATAATATTCTTCTCAATCATGAATCAGCTTTAATTATGTTTTCAATATAAATATAACGTATTTGCGCTAAGATAAAAAAAAATTCTCAAGATCTCACTGAACAACTATCCTCAACCAGTCTCATCATTTGCCATAGCTAACAAACGTTTGATTTTGCTACTACTTATACAACTTTGCCACACAATAAACTAAAAAAGGTAATTTTTTATGTTTCTGTAATAAAACTGACGAACGCAGATACACCTTTTTAGTAGTTAGGAAAGACAAAACATATTTTGTTAAGAGCAATACTGAGTCAAACAAGAACTACACTGATATTGATGTAATTAAGACTTTAGAATCTTTGATCGACAATATTTTTGTCGAATTTGGAGGCTGCGTTTCAATAGAGACAATCGGAAATCCCATGGAAACTAACTGCAATCCGCTTGTAGTTGAGGTCAAGTTTTTACAAGGGCTAACACGAAAAAACAAAAACATTTAGCCCATTCCTTTAATTTCTGCTTCCGCTACGTAGACAATGTACTTTCTGTTTATAATACAGATTTTTATGAAATATTTACACTAGATTTATCCCAATTAGCTTG
This sequence comes from Modiolus philippinarum, assembly GCA_002080025.1. Classification (NCBI taxonomy): domain Eukaryota; kingdom Metazoa; phylum Mollusca; class Bivalvia; order Mytilida; family Modiolidae; genus Modiolus; species Modiolus philippinarum. The sequence goes on from MJUU01027849.1 coordinate 8,755, forward strand.
AAATTAAAGACACTACTGATACAACTATTTAAGTTTTATACTTAGATCTTTTATTCAACATAGACGAGAGAGGACTTTTGAAATCTAAGCTATATGACAAGCGTGATGATTTTAACTTCCAAACTTTAACATTTTATTTTTTCTTTCTAGGCAGCAATATACCTACATCTTCAGCTTATGGATTGTACATTTCGCAGTTGAATCTTACTGTCGGGCATGCTGTTTATACAGAGTTTTTGGGTAGAGCAAAACACTGTCAAAAAGCAGAAAAGTCGACGAATGGTTCATCCTTGTTACTTTCATCCCTCCAGAAATTCCATGGCCGTCACTATGACATCATTGAAAGAAATGACGTGTCGGTGTCCGTATCCGACATAAAAACGGACATTTTCAGCCAGATTTCGCGTTTTCGCCCATTTGACATTACCGATTTTGACTTGACCCGGGATATGACTCATTGAAAGTGTGACGAATGCCACAAGTGGAGCAGCACATGCTTACCCTTCCGGCACCTGATGCCACCACCGGTTTTCATGGGAGTTCAAAATAAAAGTGCCTTAGATTTGAATGTTGTTTTTTCATTTCCGTGCTTTGTGGCTTGTCTTTTGTCTTTGTTTTTCTGTGTTCTACTGTTTGCCAAGTCTGTCGACTTTAAATTTTGTGACCACAACTCTTGTTCTTTCCTTATTCTACAGCCGTTGTTTTATGATATTACTGGACTTCTTTATATCTATATCAATCTATTTTACTTTTATCACACTAGATTTAAAAAAAACAATATATATGTTGATAAGATGATAAATGAATTAAAATCGGTAGCCATATATACTTCCTGGTATTAAAGATAACAGAAAAGGTTCAATCAATACGATATTATACATGACTATTGGGCTATGTTTTACATGTATATGACAAATTTGATACATATTTTGTGTTTTGTGTCCGTTTGTTATTCTGGTAAGTACATAGAAAAAAAGAAGGGAAACGGGGAATGTGTCAAAGAGACAACGACCCAAAGGGAAGTAATAACAACATATCTGATATGTTTTGGAAGCTTAACTTGTGTACTGGTTAATTAAAACTTTGATTTTATTTGTTTTTTCATCAATGGGAGAGTCTGTCCGATGTAGGGTACACACTTTATGGCAACAACTACATGTACTCCTAGTCCCCTCAGTGGAATTCAGTGAAACTTTCACAAAAAGTTCGGTTCATATTGCCATTATGCACTAGCCATTTAAAATATTGATTTGATTTGATTTTTGTTCGGGGGTTGAGGGGTATTGTCTGCCATAAAGAACACACTTTGTGGCAACAACTCCTCCTAGACCCCTTGGTGAAATTCAATGAATCTTTCGAAGAATTTTCATTACATATAGCCATTGTACACTAGCTATTTAAAAAATTGATTTCATATTTTTTAGCTTTTTGATTTTTTAATCAATGTGGAGTCTATCTACCGTAGGGTACACACTTTGTGGCAACAAATGTTCCTACATCCTTCAGTGGAATTCAATGAAGCCTTTACAGATTGTTCAGTATGCTATGACATTGCGCGCTAGCTATTTAAAAATTTGAAAATTAGTTTTTTTTGGTACGTCTGCCATAGGGTACACACTTTTTTGCAACAACCCCCCTAGAACCCTCAGTCAAATTCAGTTAAACTCTCACAGAATTTTTAGTACATATAGCCATTTTGCAATAGCTATTGATTTGTAATACCCCTGCCTTACCGAGCGGATTTTAGTGATCATGGTGTCCGTTCGTTTTCAGACATCCTTTGTGGCAACAACTCCTCCTAGACCTCTTTGTGAAATTCAATGAAACTTTCACACGATGTTCAGTGCATATTGCCTTTGTACCAGTTTTTGAAAAAATTGATTTGACTTGATTTTTTGTTGTTGATTTTGTTTTACTTGTAGAATCGAATTTGGGAGCGAGGAGCTTTGCTCACAGTTTTTTCTAGTTTTTAGGTTTGACTTGTACCTTTAAATCTTCAATGTTATAAAGTACTTGACTATTAAGCTATATTATGCATGAAAAAAAAGTTTGATCTTTTGTGTGGTTTTCCCTGTTGTTGTTCTGGTAAGCTCTAATATGATTTATTTGTGAACATTAATTTGAATGTTCTTTAGGTATCTAGATATGCATACTTTAATCTTTTTCATACATTCTTTCATTCATTTTAACATGCAATGGAGTTGAACTGATATTAACATAAAGAAAAAAGGGTGTTAACATGCTGTTTCCTCGCAAATAAGTCCATGTTTTTTTTTCTCTTTTAAAATATTTTCCAAGGTTGAACGAATTGAGGGACATCGGTTTTCTTTTTCGAGTAATTTACCATTTTTAATGAAACCAATAAAAATATTTATCTTTTTTTCAAATTATCAAATATTTTGCTGCCGAACTACAATATTGCTATTAGTGCAAAATATTTTGTAAATTTTGGAGATTTGTGTCGTTTTAAAGAAAGTTCCACCATGGATACAAATATTCGCATATTGATTTGTTTAATATACATGACTGATGCACAAAACGCATTTTGTATCGGAAAATATAAGTTATAGCTTTTGTATCGTCTTTATACATTCCCCACTTTATGATAGATATTGATTCATTTTAAAATAATAATATATCTGAATTGCAGAAGCCTGATTTCTGAAAGTTTCAATTTTGGTTACCTAAATATCTCGCCAGCGCATGAAAATAATAAAAAAAACAATTAAAGAACGTTTAAATGCTGGTATTGAGCATATTGATTGATCTCCAAGGCCGGTAAGTATTGCTAAAATCAACCGAGCAGCTCAAAATATGTTTTTTTGGATTATCGATTTTCTGATCAGCAAGGATGTATCCAATTATTGGAGTGGCGGTACTGTCTGCAACTAAAATCTGTTTGTTCTTTTATTTGTCGACTCTGTCTGCGTTTTGCTTACTAAGAAAGTATTTGTAAGAAACCCTATTATACGAAAAATCAGCTTTAGATAATAAATTATGCTAAATAAATAAAACAGTTTGAAAAGTGAAGAGTTCATGGAATATAAACCTAATCGCAAAATAACTACCTACAGCAAGTACATTGCAAAGTTCTTCCACAAAGAAAATTCTGACGTTCAAAAACTCGCCCCTCACATCAAAATGTTCTTTTCACAAATAAATATATGTTTAAAACAACAAATTAACATTAATGCATTTATGTTTTACAATTAAAAAAAAAACATTCATGAAACTTCTTTACTTTTTTTTAAAACAACAATGTCAAAAATAAAGCAAATGCTGGCGGTCTTGAGACTAAAACATTCTCCTGGCCAAAATATTTTACATGGTTTTAGCATGTTATATGTGTATATTTACCCATTGTAAACCTGCATCCTTTTATTAAACATAGCATACTGATTAAAGAAAAGTTTAGCGTCCAACACAAAGTCAACTTTGTAAGAATTTTCTTTATAATTGTGGTAGATAAAATTCGTGATACAAATGAACATTAATATAATTTTGAGTTTTCTTTACATGGATTAGGTTAAACTAAAGATGATAAACAGCCGCGATTCGAGGGCATGGTATGCTCATCACCACTCCGAGGCAAACCTATTAAAAGTCTTTAAGTGTAACCTAGACCAATTTTCTTGCCTTTTGTGCTGACATCTTACAGTTTGACTACAATATATTGATGCTAAAAAACTGTATAATTGGTTGAAAAATTTAAGCAATTGATACTTACCTCAGGAAATATGGTGTTAGGTGGTTAAGTTTGTACAGTGTGAGCTGTTCTAAATTGAGTTGTTTATAACTAATACAGAGGGCAATTAATGTTTTTATTTATTTCAAACAAATCTTTAAACAGTAGAAATTTCAGTTTAACGTTTATAATCAGTTTAACATTATTATTTATGGTCACTTTCACAGGGTCTATGCCTCTCCCCGAAAGTATCACCATGCAAATCTTCCCGTACTTCGGTGCTAAAATGAAACACCGATCATTTGAAATGTTAGTATGTCTATAAAGTTAAAAACAAATGTAAGAACTAAGGAGTATCTTCCTCGTACAAAGCTTTATGGCGTTTCTTCTAGATCTTTTATGTTATAAATTACCTATCAGGTCTTTTATATGATTTGAATAAATTTCTCCGAAATGTTCGATTTTGTCTGCACTGAAGAACTATGATGATTCGTTGTTTAAAGGCAACTTGAAAAACTCGAAATTATTACAATATATACAACAGAGTAGATACCTCTTCTGACAGACTATTATTCCCGAAGGTTACCACCAACTCCAATGTACTGAGTGAATATCTTTGCTAAAGCAAAATAGGCGATAATTTGCAAATTTTTGATAGATTAATAACAGATATATTTTTTTTTTAAATACTGAAGTCACTCTGAATTTCGTTTTAACAGATGGCCATTTCGACAACTTATTTCTCTTTAGTGCACCCAGATCAAATCAAAACTATAGAGAATCTCCTTCGGACAAAGCTCTGTCTACAGTTTATGTAAGCGTCACTTTTTGGCCATTATATTTTTCTTATCAGTTATTTTACATGTTTTCATTTTGTTCCCTTTAGTATACATGTACATTAGGTATCGATGAAACAAATATGACTTACTTGACTGAAACCCTTCCATCTTGAAGACCTGGACTTTGTAGGCGATATAACCCTTTTTTCTCATAGACATGTAGATCGCGTAGCTAAAATATCAATTTTAGAACAACAGGGATAAAAGATCGGACTCTATATAGACCAGGCAAAAACAAAGACAATGCATATAAATGTTTAAAATACAAAATTATTCAAAATAAATGCGGAATAACTGGAAGATGAAGAATGTTTATGCCGGCGTGGCATTGTGAGTAATGATGATGGCACAGGCAAAGACAAATTTCAGAATTTGAAAAGCAGAGGCTATTTTAAGACCTTGTGCCTAACATAGACTTCATCACAAATTTCAAATAATACCAAACCAAATATATTACGCTCGAACGTAAAATCTGTGCGACTATATGCCTCTTAGACTAGGCGAACAACAAAAGCAGCATCTCATAAGCTCCAAACATTACCAAAAATAACAAAATACCGAAGTTACTGTGAATTTTCTTTCTGCATATGCGCATTTCGACAACTTATGTCAGTGCAGATAACATCAAAACAATTGGAAGTTCATAAACCGAAATACGTGTGAAACTGATAGAGAAAAAATAACCAACAGATGTTTGAGAAGCATCCTGACACAAAAATAGTAGCAGAAAAAAGTCTGAAATGCGCACACAGATGCAAATTGTATTAATTAATTTCCTTTCAAGGTAGTCGATTGGTTTATTATCCAAAAAATAAAACATTCGTTGAATCTGAAAGATTCTGTTCTAACAAGGGCGGAAGGCTGGCAAATGAGGAGGACGGTATATCATGTGACAAAATACCCGATAGAAGTCAAATATCATCTCGTTTTGGAACGGCATTCTGGTTTGGAAGCTATAAAACAGTATCAGACTGGTTAAGTAATACAGGTAATGTTGACATAATTACTTATAGGTTATTTATCATTTGGCATTAAGTTATTTAACAATTCATCTCATTTCAAATAAAACACTGAATACTTCATCTTATTTTCATCGGGATTCTACGTTCCCATAAATTCCATAAATTTGAAGAATTCGGCAGTCCGTGTAAAATATTCTTAATACAAATGCATAAAACATTTGAAAGTATTCATGTATATACAAAATATCCTGACTAGAAGTTTGTATCCGACCATGTATACTTAATTTACAGAAACAAACATTTGTCGTCAATGTTAACATTATTCTTGACAACTGAAATTCTCCAACCTTAAGTTAAATGAACCTACTAAGACCCATTGAAGTTTGTTCTCTAGTCATATATGTAATGTTGTAAGTGCAAGAATATTATTTGTTTTTGTTTGATGCCTTTCGGGTTTTTTTTATGCTATGCATATATGCAATATGTTCAAATGTGTCTTTGTCTGAAACAATGTCATTTATCTTTGAAATCAAATTCAAGTAATAACAAATATGCAGAAGAAATGTCTAGCCTTTCATGATAAATGGCACAATTGAACAAAGAAATCCAACGGTAATGTTAAATCAAAATACATGTTTCAACTGGCAATGATTCAGATTACTGCAAAACTTTTTCGAAAAAAAGAAGTCAGAGTAAAATTTTACACGTATATATACTACTTGAATTGAAACATTTTTTTAATATTTCAAGGTTGTTTTGAGATATTAGGCGCAGATGTCCAAGAAGTCAGATCAGAATCAGATTGTTATATGAGATGTCGTTTATTAGAATCTAACTTTACTGGCTTTGGTTTCAAGGTAACTTACTTTATACCCGAAAACAGTAAAAAAAATTCCATAAACCAACGCTGCATCTTTTAGTGCAAAGAAATATAGCATAAGGACATTCCAGAGTCAAATATAAAAAAGCATATTCACTTGAACTCAATAAGAAATGAGATCGGGTATATAAGTTCCCTATTTCGCATAAATAACAAAAGGATATTGAGTAAATGCAGACATCATCCGTCATATATATATAAGTAATGACTGAAATGGCCACGGTCAAGAAAATTGTAATCTAGTAGAACGAATCAGTCACAAGCTCCATCAAAATCACATGATCTTGGTCAAGCAAATCTTCTTGGCGACCACAGATAATGCCGATTTCGATTGCAAACTTTCTTTCTCCTTTCCCGCTAAATATCTGCTGATAAAATTTAACGTTCAAATAAAATGTTTTTCAAAATATGTTTATTTGTTTTTCATCATATCATATAGAATATTTTTTGGTCTTGAATCTGACCTGTTTCTTGCACTTGCCGTGACCCTTTTTCAACGTCAATTCTTTAACAAGACGAGTGATTCATGTAGGATAATTATGCTATTGACGCATATTGTTTCATTTTTCGATTTATAACTTTGAACGGATTAATGAATTAGAATTACAAAGTACGAAAGTTACTGTAAATGTTATTTCCTAATATGGCTATTTCGAAAACTTAATATGTCTCTCCAGTGCATATGAAATCAAAACATTGGGAAGCCAGAAACTAAAGGATATATAATAGCTGAAATATAAAACATGTAAAGTAAGTATACTTAACTTCCCTAGTTATTTGTTAATTTGGTTTTCGAATAAAAACCCCTAAATTGAAAAGATCTCTGCAGTTAACAGGTAAAATATTAATGCAGAGAAGATAAAAGGAAACGCTTAGATTGGCCAACAATTATAATCACATGACCAATCTACTATGGAATTTCACAAGAAAAACAATAAAAAGACAAAAGGCAAACATAGACAACAATAGGACCTCGGGATAGCCGTACTTGGTACCGGCACTAGCATGAGCTAGCGGTAGGGTTAAACCGGTTTATGGGTAAGACATGGGTAAGATGGTTTAAGACAAAACGTAATTTAGAAAGATGGGTCAAGGAGTGTCCGGCTCTAAACTGCCGGTTAGATCAAGGATCCTAGTCTGCTGTTCAACACTGTCGTACTACGGAATTAAAACCAAATTCAAAGCTTCCCGAAGGGTTTGGCGAAGAATCATCATGGATTTCAGTAGACATAGACAATATTAGCGAGAGGCCAGTATACCTGTAAAATCTTCAGGTCATTGGATCCCAAAGCAAATTTAACGGAATCATGAAGAATATCCTGTCAATATCCCCTATTACGTAAAGAATGTAATTTACGTCCCAGTTTTTTCTACATTTTTTTAATCAGTTTTTGATTTTTTTAAAAACATTTCGGAAAAAAAAGACGATGAGAAATGCCCTTAGTAATAAGCTGTTAAAATAATAAGAGACACGTCATATTTAGAAATCAAATATTTATATCTACTATAAAACTTAAATGTGCTTATCAATTTATGAAAACTGTAACCGTGTTGATTTATAGATATCTATAAATCACTTTTAAATATCAATAAATCATTTATAGATATTAATGAATAGTGTGAATTATTAATATCTATAATTCATTTTTTTAATATCTATAATTCAATTATTGATATATATAATTCGACACTAATTGTAGATATCTATAATTCATTTTTAAATATCTATAATTCCAATCTCCATAATTCGATTTATTGATATCTATAATTCAAATCTCCATAATTCGATTTATTGATATCTATAATTCAAATCTCCATAAATCGACCCTCTGACACTGATCAATAATCGTATTGATTATTGTATATTAAATGAAGAGTTCAGCTGATTCCGATTATTTTTGAATATCTATTATTCAATTCTTATAGGTATAACACCACTAATTCATTCTCCCATAGACTCCCATGTTAAATTGCGCATGTTTCAAATTTTGTAGAAATTTTACTAAAAGTTCAAATGAAGTGACACGTGTCTCAACTTAAAAAGGCATCTTTCAAGAAACTCTCATGAGAAAATCAACCCCCCTTAACTTGCATATAAGAAAGAACTGGTTCCCGGAAGTGAACAACACAAGGATCGGTACCTCCTGCTTGAATTTGACGGAAAAAAATTCCTCCGCCGCCTATGCTCATAAAATTTTTATTTCTTGACGAAATAATATAAATTTAGGCTCAAAAGAAGCCTTACAATATAAACTTTCCAATTAAATAAGATTCAGCTGCCAACACTTTGAATATGTAACAAAATAAACACTATATTGGAACTATATCGTCTCCTATATGGACTAAATTCACATATGTGCCCGACTGGTTTCCGAATTAGTGGTGTTATACCTATAACAGAAAATAATGGCCCGTAGATCCATTACTGTTTTCATTTCGTCTTCTACAATATATATGTAACGTAAAACACCTAATTTCAGATAGAAAAAAATTATGGGCTGAAATAAAAACGTGCTTATCAGTGCTTTTGCACTTGGATTTTCGGAATTTTCATACTATTGCATTATCGGATCTATTAAAGGTTATTAACTGCATTTTAGGGGAGTGAACTTCTAAAATGTAACTTATTTGATGCTGAAAATATGTTGAAAACACACATTGATATCTAGTCTTACGATTTGAGACCTAATGTTTATGAAAAAATGCTCCAACAACACCCCCCTCCCCCCTCCCAATCGGTAATGACAAACTGCGTGTGTTATGACTTTCTATGGGCATACATTGCTCGCTTATGGTTTTTTTCCAGGCAATCACAGCTAACTTGGGTCTGTTTATGCGAATCTGAGGAATTAAACNATATGTAACAAAATAAACACTATATTGGAACTATATCGTCTCCTATATGGACTAAATTCACATATGTGCCCGACTGGTTTCCGAATTAGTGGTGTTATACCTATAACAGAAAATAATGGCCCGTTGATCCATTACTGCTTTCATTTTGTCTTCTACAATATATATGTAACGTAAAACACCTAATTTCAGGTAGAAAATCCATAATCACAAAATTTATGGGCTGAAATAAAAACGTGCTTATCAGTGCTTTTGCACTTGGATTTTCGGAATTTTCATACTATTGCATTATCGGATCTATTAAAGGTTATTAACTGCATTTTAGGGGAGTGAACTTCTAAAATGTAACTTATTTGATGCTGAAAATATGTTGAAAACACACATTGATATCTAGTCTTACGACTTGAGACCTAATGTTTATGAAAAAATGCCCCAACAACACCCCCTCCCCCTCCCAATCGGCAATGCCAAACTGCGTGTGTTATGACTTTCTATGGGCATACATTGCTCGCTTATGTTTTTTTTTCAGGCAATCACAGCTAACTTGGGTCTGTTTATGCGAATCTGAGGAATTAAACCAGTTTAATACCCTCTAAATGAGATGTAGTAGCCGTGAGCCGTGAGGCCGT
>MJUU01027850.1:0-21826 GCA_002080025.1 Modiolus philippinarum
GAGGAAACCCCAGACGCCGAGTTGATTGACAGCGTGACGTCAAAACACGAACAGAGTTATCTCCCCATAACGTACTTTACTGAAAAGTGCCTTAACATCGCTGCGTAGGTTCAGAGGAGAAGACACTTGAATGCATTTCCCATTGAGTCCCTATGTTAAACTATGTTCCACGCTGGCGGCCATCTTGGATGAGGTAAGAACGTAAAAATCACAAACTTTAAAGGGGACCACCTAAGGACTATTGTGACCAAGTTTGGTTCAATTTGGCTTGGTAGTTCAGAGGAGAAGATCTTTGGATGCATTTCCCATAGGGTCCCTATGTTAAACTATGTTCCCTGCTGGCGGCCATCTTGAATGAGGTATGAACATAAAAATAACAAACTTTGAAGGAAAACATCTAAAGACTATTGTAACCAAGTTAAGTTCCAATTGGCTCAGTGGGTTCAGAGGAGAAGACATTTGAATGCATTCCTATGTTAAACTGTGCTCCACGCTGGCAGCCATCTTGGATGAGGTACAAATGCAAAAATCACAAACTTTAAAGGGGACCACCCAAGGACTATTGTGACAAAATTTGGTCCCCATTGGATCAGTGGTTTCAGAGGAGAAGATCTTTGAATGCATTTCCCATAGGGTCCTATGTTAAACTATCTTCCCCGCTGGTGGCCATCTTGGATGAGATGTGAACCTGCTGGACATATGTAGAAATTGTAGTTCTGGAAAACCTCAACACTTTTGCAATTCACATTTAACCTTTATCTCAAACAGTTTTTGAAATAAAAGTACAAACGTTCAAAAATTGTGAAAATTCAAAGAAAAAGTGGCAATAACTCCTATGTGGGTTGTCAGATTTTCTTCAAAATTGCAGGACATGTAGATCTTACTATGCTGACCATTTTTGTTATACAAACTTCACTTCTATCTTCTATCAATTTCAATATATAAGACCAGAAGTAACGAAAAACTGAAAATTTTACGGAAAAGGGGCAATAACTCCAAGACGGGTTAACCGATATTCTCCAAAATTGAAGGGCAGGTAGATCTCATCCTGCTGATCATTTTTACCTCGTCAGAATTTTGATATCTGTAATGGTTTTGGAGTAATTTTCAAAAAACAGCAATTTACCCATATGTTCTATTTTTAGTAACAGCGGCCATGTTGTTTGGTCTACAGACATAAAAATCACAAACTTGAAAGAACATACCCTGGTGATGATTCAGGCCAAGTTTGGTTAGTATTGCCCAGTAGTTTCAGAGGAGAAGATCTTTGAATAAAAGTTAACGGACGGACGACGGACGGACGGACGACGGATGCTGAGTGATGGCAAAAGCTCACATGGCCTTTGGCCAGGTGAGCTAAAAATGAAATAAGTCAATGAACCATGACATTGAGGTCAAGGTAACATGCCAAGTGTCAGACTGACAGCATCCAATTAGACTGACTGTATGTTTAAGTATTGTTGTTACAATTGTCAAGAATGAACATGAATGTAAATTAAACACTTTCACTGAACCATGAAATTAATGTCACGGTAACTTGACAGGTGTCCGACTGGCATTTATCCTTCAATATTTAACAATAAACCTCATATGGAGAATCTAGGATTCTTTAATTGTTGAGAAATGGACATCAATGTAAAAATTAACTAAGTCACTTGACCATGAAAATAAGGTCAAGGTTAGTTGGCAGGTGTCAGACTGGCATTTATCCTTTAATATGTAACAATAAACCTAATATGAGAGTCTAAGTTTTTTAATTGCTGAGAAATGGACATCAATGTAAAAAAAAATAACTAAGTCATTGGACCATGAAATTAAGGTCAAGGTTACTTGATAAGTATCAGACTGGCATATACCCATTAATATGTAACGATATACCTAATAGAGATAGTCTTTGTACTTAAATTGCTGAGAAATGGACATGAATGTAAAAAAATAACAAAGTCACCGAACCATGAAATTGAGGTCAAGGTTACATGACAGGTGGCAGATTGGCAGTACTCACTAAGATGAAGCATTACACAAATATGGTATTTCTATACATTACAATGGCTCAGAATTGACTTGAATGTAAAACTATGCCTCAATATTTACAAACTCACTGAACTGTGCAAATGAGGTCAATGTCACTTGACAAGTGGCAGACTGGCATGTACCCACCAAGATGCATCAATACACTAAATATAATCAATCTATGCAATACAAATACAGAGAAAAGGACTTGAATGTGAAACTATATCGCAATTTTCATGGAGTCATTGAACCATGAAGACAAGGTCAAGGTCATCTGAAACATGTGATGCTGGAAAGCTCATACCCTAAGGTATCTGCGGACCAAAGATAAGATGTGCATGTATTACAGTTAAAAAAAGTTATTTAGGTTTTAGAAAAAGTTTACAACACCACCGCCGCTGCAAGAAAGCAATACCTATGTCTCGCTTTCAGCGACGAAAAGCGACTTTAGTCGCCGGAGAGACAAAAAAGACATGGGGGTCTGTGAAGGCACTTTATATAAATTTCTGTTGCTGGTTGTTGTTATCATAGGTTTGTATAGTATCATATCGGGAGGAATTCTATGGGTGGAGGGGTCAATAACAAGAGTTGTCAGAAGACAACGCAGCTCGCCGGGGATTCCAGTAACCTCAATGCACAATAAATTCGAAAGTAATAGAAAGCTTTCTTCACAAAAAGTCACATATCAAATATAAACACCCCATCACTAAACAACTTAATTCTAGAAGCAAAATTAAAGTTTTTAAAAAATTGCCCTCAGGGCAAGGTCAAGGTCAAAATGTCTATAAATATGGTACCATTAGAAAGCTCTCATCATAAGCAAGTCACATACCAAATATGAACACCATACGACTAAAAGCCTGCCTTCTAGAGGCAAGGTTAAAGTTTTTTATATATATTGCCCTAGGGGCAAGGTCAAGGTCAAAATGTCTACAAATATGGTATCACAAGAAAGCTCTCGTCACAAGGAAGCCACATACTAAATATCAACATCCCAGCTCTAAACGTCTCCATTCCACAAGCAAGGTTAAAGTTTTTGCTGCCGACGCCGACGCCGGGTGTATGACAATAGCTCCCCGGACATTCGTCCCGGCGAGCTAAAAAGTGCTTTTACAGACCTCCAAGTCATTTTTTCAGGAACAGCTATCAGTATTTTCTGTAAGGCCATGTAAAATTAATTATCTGGTTCTCAGATACCGCCGCATGGGCAAAAACCTGGCCGCCGGCCTGTATTTATTGCCTCCCAAAAATAAATACAACGGTAACAAAATCCGCGTTCAAATTTTCCCGCCTTTTCACTTGAATTGATCAAAGAGAGACAACTCAAATTTCATTCGAAGCTCTCTTGATTTTTCATTTTCTTTAAAGAAATCGCTACTTCCGGTTTATATTCCGAATGGTTTTGTCAACAACAAAACGAAAGTTGATTTCGCTGACACTTTTGACGGGTTTTCGTGCGTTAACCCATCGTTTATTGTGAATTTGGCGGATTAAACAACCGTAAAGGAAATTATGAAAGGGGAGTATGGCGAGTCTGCCTGAAATACCAGAAAACAGAGATCATTTAATGCACGAGAATGTTTTGAAATCCAGTCTTGAGAAGGGTCTTTCTAGATCTTGTTCTGAACTCGAAAATAAAGAATCTGTCATTGCAGTCACTGGAAGGGGATCCCATTATCATTTAGATAATTGCAAGAATTTATTTTTGTGATTTCCTTGATAGATTTTCCTCTATCTAAATGGTCAGTGTATCTGACTGTAACCCTTCCACTTGTACTGCTGTCACCGACTTGTGACCAAGTAAATAATACAAATACACCTTATTTACCGGATCCCATTGGATCTAATCAAGGTTCATCAATTATTCCCCTGTCTATAAGGGAGTCTAATTCAATTTTCTCCAGGAGTTTCTTTAAGGTGACATATCCTGGTGAGGTATATTGGATCTGTCTTTTCTTTACCTGTTTCATGTCTTTGATGATTGCAGTTTGCTTTGACTCCAAGATTCGTGATGCATACTCCATTTATGGTATGGTCAATATACATTTTTCTTTTCTGTGTGGTACGTATGTGATGCAGGGACTATACATATATTGTCCTTGTGTATAATGTCTTTGCTATTTGTGTTTTTCATTGTCTTTGGAGTATTTATTTTTCTTATGGTTTTGTTCTCTCTTACTTTTGTATACTTAACAATATTTTAATATTTATTCATAAAATCTCAAAAGTTAACGATGGAGTATGGATGAGCATACAAAATAAATACATAAATTAAATACCCTCCCTCCCTCACCATTTTTTTGAAAGTCATTATCTGAGAACCAGATAATTAATTTTACATGGCCTAACTGTATCTAGTAAGCATATCAGCATTTTCAGTAACTTTCTATTACAATCATTTCAATATTTTTAAGCATCTTTCTTAGAATTACTTCAGTTATTTTGGTAACTATCATCAACAATCACTTCAGTATTTTTGGTAACTCTCACCAACAATCATTTCAGTACTGTAACAATCAATTCAGTATTTTGTAACTAACAATCATGTCTGTAGGTCTACCTACGTTTGTTTGATGCAGTGCTTCTTCTCTTTTGGCAATATTAGTAGTCAAATCTCTATTGTGATCTTCAGCATCTCGTAGTTTCCTGAAAAATGTATAAAAATAAGAATAACATGTATATAATTATTTTTAATATTTGCATTACATTTACTAGCAAACTGTGATGAAAGATTAAGTTTGTCTTCTATGACTTTCAAAATGAATAAGAAGATAATTCTCCGATTTCTTCTACTTTCACACTTCACAATGGTGTTACCTAAAATCCTGATCAGAAATGATTGGAAATATTTCTGCTCCTCAGTAATTACAAAAAAAGAGTGTCATAAAATTTCCAACCTAAAAACACAGGAGAACCAATGAATTAACTTTGCATAGCCTAAGTTCAATTTAAATTTTACACACCTTTTATATATATTATTTTCAAATGCTTAAAAGTTTGTCAAGAGTTGCTTTAAAACACTTTGAAAATTTTTGTAAAGCTTAAATATTTTCATAATTTTTGGAGTGATTAAAAATGGAGTTCTACACCATCTACATTTGTATTTTTGGGGATGAGAAAAAAATTTAAAATATATTTTCTTGATGGAAATCATCCACCTCACTAACAGTAAATTCAGGATTGCAAAGCCAAGAAAAATCTTTTTTTTTTTTTTTTAAATTGACAAGTCATTCCCAAATACACCAAATAAAATAGGGAATTTGGAAATGTCATTGATTTTCTAGAACTATTCCAAGAAATCAAGAATGATGGGCAATTATTGAAATTCATGACATTTGGGAGGCAACTGGAAAACCTCAAGTCAAGTTGTTAGTCCAGTGCAACCTTGTATATTATTATAAAAGAACTGAACAAATGAACACTACATATGAAATGGAATAAAGTCATTTCACATGTAAAGGAACCACTCATCCCCCTTTTTCTGAGAGACATATCTTAAGTGAATAAAAATGCCATATTATCCAAGCATCCCATTAGGATGTGAAGGATAATAGACATTATATGAGGAAGCCTGAAGGCTTTGGTAGATATTAAACTACATGATAATTTAGGTAGATATTAAACTACAAGTTATTTCTGGTAGATATTAAACTACAACTTGATTCTGGTAGATATTAAACTAAAATTATTTCTGGTAGATATTAAACTACAATTTAATTGCCGTTTAACAGCATAAACACCGACGGATATAGCTGTCAATCGTGCAGTGTACAAGTGTGTATTTATCGAGTAATCTGATTCAGATTATGTATATTTTGTCAACGATGTTTCATCGCATATTTGACAACATACTCGATCTTAATTTTCAAGACTGTGAAATTACAAGATTCTTGTAACTTCTAATGCTGCGTTCAGACGTACATATAATGCGCATAGAATACACATCGAAAACGTTTTCGATGCGCATTCGATACGTATTACGTGTGAACGCAACGTAACAAATACGTTTTGAGTAACGTAATAACTAATACGTATTAGTTTAATACGCATCGAATGCGAATCAAATTGTATTACGTGTGAACGCAGCATAAAACAACTCTTAAAACATAAGTCATGTTTCTATTAGAGCTGTTGTAACAATCTAGCCTTGAAATAAAAAGAGAAAGCACACCTGTACTACACACCTATTTATATGGATAGGTCATGTGTTGGGTGAGTTTATTTTCACCTGTAAAAAAGGTAACATTGAGCCGATGGAATAGAATATTCTACTTAAACCAGAGAACCGTAAGGGTTCCAATATATAATAGAAAACAATTTACAGTAAATAAAACATTTAATACCAAATATTGAAAGTAAACCAGATAAACTGTATGTATATTTAAATTGTCAACAAATAGTGCAGCACACTGCTTCATTCATTACAAGGTCTGTTGCGCTGGGGAGAGTGGACTTAACAACTGCATGATTTTTTTTCATTTTGTAATCTTTGTTTTGTTTTATTTTTTTTTTGTTATTGTTCATGTATGCCTTCATCCCTAATGTAATGGGTACAAATGTGTATTCTTAATAATAAATAAATATAATTTATACAGACAGACAGACAAAGATTACCTCTCTAAAGCATCAACTTTAGTAGACAGAAGTTTATTTTCATCCTGAGAATCATGCCATTTATTTCTCATGCCATCCATTTGTTCTGTTACATGTTCAACCTGCAAAATATAATATGAAAAAAATATTATATTTGTTCATTTTACTTGTTTCATAAATGTAATTTTTCATTGGTGAATTACTTTTTTTTCAATCATGAGTTGAATATATTTTGATAATTATAATCTAGGATTAATTATTATTTTTTTTATATAGATCTTTACACATAATGCAAATGTGGAAATCTTAGCTAAATTCATGATCAAGAAAAATTTGCGTAAATTTCCCCCAATAGTATGATTTTTAAGTCCAATAGGAAAAGCAATGACACGGTTGAATATAAAAGGCTCAGAATTGCAAAATATTTGTCCAACAAAATTGTGAAAATAACATTCCACCAAAATTTCCAAGTTTACAGAATTTTAAGGTTCAATTTGATGAAGGTTTTTTTAATTCTATTTTGATTTTCATTCTCTAAAAATGTATTAATCATGACCAACCTTTGTAGTTAATTCAGCTATAAGTCTTGTATTTTCTGAATTTTTCTTCTCATAAATATTCATACGTTCCTGGCTCTCATATAATTTTAACTCTGATGATTTCAACATTTCTGGTAAGGGTTCCAACTCTTGTAATCGCTGGTGCAACCGAACTTTCACCTATTAAAAGAGAATGCATGAAACCAATTAATATCATAAGCATTACTGATATTTTCAGGCACTTTATATTAAGAATTTGTTGTATGAACTATGTTCTCATCAGATTTTCTATTCAAGTTTATGGATTTTACATATTCTGAAGTCCTTTGCTCGTATGTTTCCTGTTATCAAGCTTTGAAAAATGCCTAACTCCATGTAATTCAGAAATATTTCCATAGAATATAAAAGGGAACTCGGACAACATTCTTATTGCTTGCATTCTTATGAAATAATACTAAATGGATTTTTTATATTAATATAAAAGAAAGATATTTTAAAGCTATGTGTTGACATGGAAAGGCCACAATGTTATTTACAGAGATTTTATATTATGTCCATTAATCATATTACATCCCAATAAAATGGTCCATTTAAGAACATTCCAGCTTGAAAAATCAAGTCAATTCCACATCACTCTGAATGTGTCATGTCCTAGTTATAATATACCAGACTACACAAAACTAAATCCTGAAAACAGTGACATCTTCATAAAAAAAATTTCATTGAACACATAATCTTCATGCATTTAACGTAAAAAAAAATCGGAATTCATTGGCAGAGATCCAGTAGAAGTTGGGTTGGGGTTAAAGGGTTTCATCATCCTCTCTTGTTGGAAAATTTACCCAAAAAATGATGCAGAATTTAGGCAAAGAAAGGCAAATAAAAGAGCACTGAATTGCCCCTTTAGATTGTGAGGGGGTAGCCAGATCATTCTGTGACTTTTTTTTCAAAATTTAAACAACAAAAGCAAAAATACAACCTTTATAGTAATTATGAAACAAATATTTACATAAAGTAAATGATATGTGAATTGAATCGACATCTGTGATATTGTGTTTATATTTGAAATTGATGAACACCATGCAAGTGTGATTTTCTTGAAATTTTTCAAGGTGAACAATTATAACTTACCCCTGGGGGTTGATGTTGTGGAGGATAGTATGACTGACCCACAGATCGCTTGAAAAGGAAAAAATTAATTTAGAATGAATTACAAGGTAAGGATTCCATGGAAAATCTTCAAAATACGGTATAGCTCATAATTTTCATGGTTGTCAAATTTCGCAATTTGTTCCCAAAAGAATAATACTAAATTTTAGTTGTCATCAATTTTCATCAAATGGATAATCGTGTAAAGGGCAGACATGTATAAAGATATACTGACTTTAATTTCGTAAGTTTTTATTTTCACGCTTCAATAAACCTAGTGAATATATCTAAAATTACCCACTATACGGTACAACCTACTCAGCTGATGATCTCAGTCCCACTAGAGTAGAACAGTGAAACCTGTCCAAATCGAACCCCTTTCGGAATCAAGATTTCGTTAGGTTTAGAGAGGTATTCAGTTTACACAGTATCAAAATAAAAAGACTATGATACTAAGGGACTTCAAAATGAGTTTGGTTTAGACAGGTTTCACTGTACTTATAATGATACCAATGAAATAATAAGTACTCAGTTAGTCAGAGGGACCTTAGGTCCATCAGCAGAGGTTATCAACCAAGTAGTAGTCATATACCAAACAGATACCATCTTGGTGTCTCTTCAGCTGATGGTCTCAGGGACCTTATGCCCACCAGCAGAGGTATAAATTCAGTAATATGTAGAATGATACCTCTGCTGGTGGGCATAAGGTCCCTGATGCCAACAATATACTAACTACTCAGTGGATATCTCCTAAAAACTGAGATCCACTATGATTATGATATCAGTCAAGTTGTATTTATAAATACTATCCTTAATTTTTTACTCAGCTGATGGTCATGGGTAACTAAGGTCCACCAACAGATGTATAAATGTATCAACCAAGTCATAGTGAAACCAAACAGAATGCACATATAATGATCCTAAGGGACCTTGGGACCAACAGAGGTCCTATTTACAATAACACACAAAGTACCATGTGTTAAACTAATAGTCCTAAGGGGCCTTGGGCCCACCAGCAAAGGTCTCAACCTTGTCACAATAAAAATCTATGATATATTTGAAGCTTAAAGATATATGTAATGTTGAAAACCAAAAAGCCAGTCATTTTAAATCCTGAAATAAAATGATCAAGAATTTATAAATACTTTAAATGCTAGAAGCTGACATACATGACATATACAATGTAGCAAGTGATGCATAAATGAAAGTGAAAGTAGAAGTGAAAGTAACAATGTACATGTTCAGTGCATGGATAACATGCAAAAAATATAAATGAATGCTTTCAGTTTAATAACAATTTATAGTGAAACAAAAATTGGTGTGCTCACCTTGTGTTTTCTAAAGACATTTAGCAAAAAATTGCTATATTCTGACACTTTTCAAACATTAAAAAAAAAATTAAGTTAAATCACAGCAAAAAACATAACTGTAATGCAGTTTTATCTTTTGGTTGAAATGTATGTATTTGAAACCCCTTTAATAATTTTGATATGTTTCAATGCCAATATTTTTAGAAAGAATTGTTTGCGAGCAAAAAACCTGAAAACTATTCATTTATATAAGTTCACATTATACTACAAAAGCCAGTGTTTGTGACAGTGAAACATCTAATCCCTTTAAAAAAGTAGAAATGAAAGCCCCAATCATACTACTATTCCAAACAAGGAGGAGTCTGGTTCTGCACTACAAAGATCCATGAATTTCCATTACAATTCATTCTAAAATGCCTCCCCATTTTTTCATACATTTTCCAATGTCAATCTCTGTAACACTGACCCCGACTTATTTGCAATTGGAATAGTAGTACAATGTATGATCGGCTGGTAAAATGAATTTTTAAGTTTTTCATTTCCAATTAATTTTGTAAAATTTAAGTTCATGATTAAATAAAATGTATAGATATTGATAATACTGACAATGGATGGGTTTGTAATTTCTCAATTTGAAATCTTTTTTTTTTTTCATTTTAAAGTTTTGGTCATTTCATTGGTTGAAAATAATCTTTTATATATTAAAATTTGTTTTTAATAATAATATATGTACCCTTGAAAATGAAACACCACAATTTTGTTCAGTAATAGTGTATCCAGGTCGGTAAAATCAAATGGAAACAAAAAAATCAAATATTTTGAAGAAATTACATCTTTCACCATCTACAATGCCTAATGTCCTTCACCAAAGATTAGCAACTTCCTCCCTGCACCAATGATTAGGAAATTGAGGATACACCAAGAAAATAAATTGTCAATTCATAAACAAAAAAAAAACAATGTAATAAATAAAATTTATCAAAGGAAAAAAAAAAGACTACTTGTGAAAATATGACTTACAATACTATGAATCTGAAAATAATATATAAAATTCTGGGCATTTGCTTCACCAGTTTTGATCAGCCTTATTAGTTATTTTCACAAGAAAAACTTGTTTCAAAGAAAAAAAAACATCCTATTTTCCAAGTAGTCATAGAAAATCATCAACAGAAAGGAATGGAAAACTGGTTAATAGATTGTCTACTGGCATCAGGCCTTGCCTTTTCCAATTCTAACTCTCCTTCTCGCTGAGCAATGTCTGCCTCTTTTTTAGTCTCCTCTAAATGTGCCATAGTGTCATCTGCTTCACGACGAGATTTATTCATCTGTAATAACAATCATCTGTCTCATATAGATCATCAAATTCATTTCCTGTTCAAGCTTCTGTCTGATTTTGACATCTGATTCACCAAAATGTTTATGTTATGCCTCACTTTGGATTTTCAAATTTTTATTGATACAAAACCCATTACTCAAAAGCATTAGTGTTTACAACAGATTGCCCCTCCTATATGTGCTATAAGTAAAGTGATTAACATATATGTACATGAAAGTGTAAATGTTTGGGGGGGATTTTATTCTATTAAAACACAATATTACAATTATATTTTCTGTACCCTATGTTGTCAGCAAATGTCAAATCAAGATGTGTGACAAATGTGACAAATGCTTACAGTTGCACACACATGCAGGCATCTATCTATTGTTCTATTCTTAAAAGCAGTGATCCGTATAAACTTTGTATTCTATCTAACTAAAGTCTATATAAACAACAATTAACTAAAGTGATGTGTATGTGATGAATTGCAAGTGAATAATATTAAATAAAGTGTATAAAATTTGAATCACGAAAGGATTAAATTCAACATTTTGTTGTGATTTCTGTCACAAAAACAACAACAAATATACGAAATCAGAATCAGCAATATGATTAACACAGAGCTTTCAATTGGAAATATTAATTATTACATAAAGATACCTGAATGTATGATAACAGTAGTTTTGTTGGGCATCTAAAATTATTTTTGAGATTCAAACATTAGTTCCTGTGAAATTGGAAAAAAAAAATCACCGATATCCAAACTGTGAATTACTTGATACAGCATAGTGACATTTTATGTTGCAGTTAGCCCATTGAAATGGAAAATGTATGGCAAAAAAATTGTAAATTGACAGCAAAACGTTGTGCAGTGTGTGTAGCCGAAATGTATGGCAAATGTTTTAAGTTATCAATTGACATCAAAATGTATGGCAAGTATGTTTAGTTATTAACTAATACCAAAATGTATGGAAAGCGTGTTTTGTCAAAATGTATGGAAAGCGTGTTTTGTCGAAATGTATGGAAAGTGTAATTAGTTATCAAATGACATCAAAATGTATGGAAAGTGAGTTTAGTTATCAACTGACATCAAAATGTATGGCAAGTATGTTTAGTCATCAAATGACATCAAAATGTGTATGGCAAGTATGTTTAGTCATCAACTGCCATCAAAATGTATGGAAAGTGTGTTTAGTCATCAACTGACATCAAAATATATGGAAAGTGTGTTTAGTTATCAACTGACATCAAAATGTATGGAAAGTGTGTTTAGTTAAAATCTATTGATAAATCAAGATTTATTAAGGAAGTGATAAAGTGTTCAAGCAATGTATGATTTTGATGAATGGTTGCAGTCAAGGTTTTTCCATATTAAAAGTATTTATGTAAACAGTGATTTCACTAAATGGAACTCTAGGGGGATATATATATTAAGATTTTGAGATTATACCAAATGCAGCTAACACACACTTGCAGAGTCAATAAACTGGATTAAAGTAGTCTCAGTGCTATCCAGTGCATTTCAACTCCCAGTAATACAGTGATATCCCTGGATTTATTCAAACGTCCAATTCTTAAATTTAAGTTTTAAGTCAAACAGATTGTGTCCATTACCATCATCAGACATTTTGTTTTTTTCATGTCCTAGCCGAAGCCGAAGACAAGACAAGGTGTTCATCCTACCTAGTGACAAACAAGGTAAAGGTCCTAGCCATCCGTGTAACACTCTAGCTACTAAAACACTACATCTATGACTCACCTGAGATTTGTATTCTTCTACCAGATTTTCGTACTGCTTAAGATTTCCCCGTAATTGTACCAGCTCTTCATCAGCTTGTCTGAACTTTGACTCTATTGTAGCTATTGAAGACTGTAATACATGATAAATTAATTACAAATAAAAATTTATTAACTTTTAACTTATATCTAAGCACAATATATATGTGGAATATAGGACATTTTGTTTTTGATGCGGACTTTATAACAGCTAGAATAGAGCAAGCCCATTAGGCCAGCTTGATGCATAATGCTTTGATAAAGTCTGTATCAAAAACAATATGTCCTATATTTAGTTTATCAGTAAACCACAACCGGATAAACAGAACTCTAAAATGAACTGAAATAAGCTGAAAAATTTTTATTTAGTATAGTTCATATATTGTTTATTGCAATATTTATTACATATTATTATACAGAGGATGGTGAAAGATTGAAATTTCTCATTGAAATAAAAATGATAATTAATTATGAAATTAATTTCCATAATTTCCCTTTAGGAAATGACGTCACAATAGACATCGTCAATGTTGTTGTTAAGTAAACGTCTCAGCGGATTAATATCGAAAACATAGTTCATGAAAAGAATCTTAAATTAAGCCATTAAATATGCGAAAACTGATCTATATAATAATAAACTGCTACGCCAAGAGCGCATGATACACCCGTCCACTGTCAACTCGAACTTTATGGCATTGTTGGACCACAACAAAATTTTGATTGAAAAAGAAATCAGAATATGTGCCTTACCAAGATGTAACCATTTAACAAATATCAAATTAATATGTAAAATTAATGCATAGAAAGGTGCAAAAAATTAATTTCCAAAAAAATATGAAGTCCAAGGGCCATAACTGTCCACAAAAATCATTCAACAGAAAAGGAACCAAATTTAACCTTGATCAGTGATTTATAAACATACAATCATATACTATACATCAAATCAACATATTCACGCATTGTAAAGAAAAGGTGGAGAAACCGAAGTTTTTCAGAAATTTACTAAGTCCAAGCTCCATAACTCCATACACAATCAACCGATCAGGACTAAACTAAAACTTGATCTGTATCTCAAATATATACACTAACATACATATCAAATCAATATGTCAAGCAGGAAAAAACTTCGGAAACCTATATTATTCAAAATTGCACTAAGTCCAAGGGCCATAACTCTGTACAAAATCAACTGGCCAGAACCAAATTCGAACTTATTCTATCTCTCACCTAGATATACTCATATACCAAATACCAAATGAATATGTCAAGCTGTTACAGAAAAAAACTCCTGAAACCTATATTTTTCAAAATTTCACTCATTCTAAGGGCCATAACTCTGTACAAAATCAACCTACCAAAACTTGTATCGAACTTGATCTGTATCGCACCTAGATACACTCATATACCAAATATAAAATAAATATGTCAAGTGGTTACAGAAAAAATCTCCCAAAACCAAAAAGTTAACGGACGGACGGAGGGTATACCATAATACGTCCGTCTTTCTATGGGCGTATAAAAACAATAACTAAACCTAAATTCTGATCATGGAAAATATTCAACTCATGATCGAAAAATGCTGTAATTCACTCATGCACTGCGCACATTCGTGAATTACTTCATTGCTCAATCATTCGTTGAATATTTTGCAATAATCAGAATTTTGGATTAGTTATAGTATAATTCCTCATACAATTATTTAAGTAAAAATTTGGCCCCATAAAATCCTCAAATACAAAATGGATATCTCCCTGCATCATTTTTTTTCAATAAATGTGGTAAACATAATAAGTCAGAAGTCGATATGAATTTCTATATATGTAAGACATGCTTTATAGTTTCAAGGAAATGAACCTGGCTTTAACAACTTCAGAGACATGCAATCTTCAAATACAGGTACTCTTATATGGAGAGAACACAATCATCACTCACTCTTCTATTCTACATTATTACAATTTGAAAAAAAAGATAGAAAATATGATATAAGCATGGTTATTTGCATTCTACACATTTTACGTATATTTTTTTTGACAATGTCGCTAAAATTAGGATATTTATTCTAAATAAAAATTGTAAAAATACATCCACCAAATTGATATCTAATCTGAAAATGGCATTCTACCATTTATTACAAAAAATAAAATTAGAGGCTTCAATGAGCCAGTATAGCTCACTAAGGAACATTTTGCAAATGATAAATCTACCTTACTTTTTGTGTAGAAATTGTTCTCTCTATGACATTATTACATTGTACTATAAACCTTTACGAGATTTACCACTAGTCTTTTTGGTAAGTTATTCTCCCAAAAAGGCAAAAAAAAAATAATTTTTTTCTAAGTATTCAAAAAACAACTTGATGATAAATTGTTAATTTCCAATTCACATTTTTGTTCAAAGATTTTATTGTCAGATAAAGGGACAGACACCAAATGATGTCATTGACGATACTCTTATCTGTTAAAAATGGTCTAGAGGACAGAAAGATATAAATACAGATAAACAAGGAAGTAAAATAACATGCCAGTACCTTACTGAATCTCTTCTGAAAACAAATCCGATTTATATATCAACAATGTTGTTTGGCAAATACACATGTATGTTGAATATTTTTTATTTTATTCACTAAACTCACTCACTAGTCCAATGCTAGAGACTTGTAAAAATTGATTCGGATTCGTAAAAATTTAAGGAAATGTGTATAGATATATAGGAAAAAACACAGAAGTATTGGGGTTTGGACTTGTAGCTGAAAAAGTTATTGGCACACATGGTTTTTAACTTGTAATTTAGAGTAGGTTTTGTTTGATAGACAACTTCCAAATTTATTTTTTTTTCAGATTTTGTGTCTATTCTTTTATGAATTTGTCAAATTTGTGACATTTTTCACTAAATATCATAAAACAAGAGTTTCTTAAGAATTAGTATCTCCCATCTAGACCATGGCCCACATTGTCAGTTCCATAAATCTCTGTGTTAATGGGTATCTTTTTGGATGTTAAAAGATGTCCGTTTTATATTAGATCTAATGTAAATCTGTGTTCCCCTCCATGCTCTTTGTCAGACATCTTTTTTTAAGGCCACCATCTATGATAAGGTTGGTTTTAATTGATTCAGTAGTTTCAGAAGAGAAGATCTTTCTTTCCTAGGGGTGCGCTGTTAAACTATGTTCCCAGCTGGTGGCTCTCTTGGATGAGGTGAGGACATACAGTAAACCTTTTTTTGAAAGGAACCATCTATGGACCATTGTGATTAAGGTTGGTTTTAAATGTCTCAGTAGAGATTTTTTTTCTACATGTTTCAAAGTTAAACTATCTCTTCAGCTAGTGGCCCTATTGGATGAGGTGCAGACATACAGTATTTTTTAAGATCTTTGTCACTAAGATTGGCTATAAATGAGTCAGTAAATATGCAGAAAATACCACTTTTTGCATAACCTCAATTTTTATAAAAAAGTTCCCCCCCCCAAAAATAAAATAAAATAAAAGCAAACCTATCATTTAAATTTAAGTCCCCCACACTACCTTTTGCTTCATTCTAATAAATAGTAAAGGCGAAATGCTTCGCATTGTTTTCCACATATAAATGAATTCTGTGGTAGTGAGTTAATTAAAAACATCTTATTCTCAACATTTTTACAAATGAAACACCATGATTTACTTAGACACTGAGATAGTATACCTTAAGTTGTTCATTGTCAGCCTTGAGGTCAGCTATTTCCTGTTGTTTCTCTCTTAGTTCTCTAACAATGGTATCTGAATGTGACTTTGACGAGTGTTCGACACGGTCCATAAGAGCCTCTACTTCACCAAGTCTCCTGTTACATAAGATAGAGCATTTGAATTAACGATTCATGAATTTAATAGATTTAAAACTCTGATAACCTATAATTTTGTATGTATTTATTGAAATAACTGGAAAATACATACATTTAGGCACACAGTACAATTCACAGCAGATACAAAACCTTGTATCATCTATATATGTGATACAAGTTGCAACTACCATACAAGTGGCTATTTTCGTGAGTCGCAAATTGACGCCATGTTTCTATTTTTAGTTTTATTGAAGCTACATGTCTGGTTTGACTTTCAGACTTACATAGCAACCACTGAAATCAATGAAAAGTATATTTAACAGTTGTCACAAGTTTCTATTGCAAACTTCACATAAACATGCTAATAAAAAGGGCTTACTTGTTTGTTTTTATAATTGCAAATATAAGAGAAATGTCTGCATTTTTTTATCCTAAGAGCACTCATGTAACCCATTCTAGATGGTGGCAGATCCACATCGCCTTCAAATAAAGGTTCTATTTCTAATCAAATTCCGATGTGTTGACAAAATTTGCCTCCACAAAAATGTAATATGGACCTGTTAGGAATATATTGACCTCAGACTTCGTCCTTGGTCTTTATAAACCTAATAGGTCCATATTTAACATATTGTGTGAAAAAAGTCCATAATTGATAAATATTTTCATGGTATGCAATTTACAAGACATCTGCTTGTTATGAATGTGAAAACTTCTTGAACATTGTTATAAAACATCAAACATTTTGGACATACATTTTATATACAAATTTGTGGTGGTACAAGTATTTTGCATTTTTTTCAAAGTATTTTTTTTTTTTTTGCATTAACTTAGTTGCACTGCAATTTTTCACATGTCAGTTTATTATTTCAGACCTGAAATGGTAGGCTAGGGCTGATATCCAAAGGAAATATCTCAACCATTTTCAAGATGATTTATATTATTTCTTAAATTGTGGGGGTGTGGGACAACCTCTTGGGACTTTTTGTAAGCATCAATGAATTTATCTTATCATACATAATAAGAGTATATGGTTTTTTAAGGATAGAGATCTAATCCATTTTCTAGAAAATTTATATTTCTTAAAATGTTGGAGGGACCAATTTGAATATATGGATCTTCCCCGTCTTCATATCTGTGAAAAATAGTAATGGTGGATTACATGATACCCCGCCACGTTTCACAAAATTTTGAAGTATCAAGGGGCATAACTCCAGAACCCCTTGGACATCTGAACCCATATTCGAACTCGGCCTGAGTTTTGTGGTGAACAAGCTACATACCAAGTTTGAAGACTGTATGTTATTCCGTTCAAAAGTTATCAGTCGGACGGACACACGACTGTATATATATAGCTAGGGGATGGTGACCACAAAAAAATAAAAGTTTAATTGTATTATTTTAAATCTCAAAATGCAACTTGAGCAAATTTAAAGTCCCATAACTCTGGAAAAATATATCTGGAGACAAAATAAAATAAGAGGATAACATGCCCGAAGTAAATCTAAATACATGTGTTTTAATTGGTACTGATGGACAAACAGACAGACAAATTGACAGACAATATGCCCCTGGCCCACAACTTTTCATCGCCGGGGCATAAAATTAAAATACAAGTTTGAATGAATTACACCCCCCTTCAAAGGGTTGAATAGGAGAATTAAGTTTCCCTTATGATTTGAGTGTCTGAACGACACATATCCCTTCGAAATTACATATTAAAGGCCAAGTTCAGCCAATTTTATCTTTTGTTAAAAAAAAATGCAAATATCAAAATCCTTAATCAAATTTTCAAAAAATCCAAATGCATGCACAACTATATAACATAATAACAGTATATTTCAGTAATATCCTTTCATGCAAGCAAAGAATAAAGCAATAACTATAACAAGCAAGGAAAATACCTAAAAATTTCCTGTTCTTCATTTTGAAATCTTTTCATATAATGTTTGGCTTTCCTATTAAAATATCACGATGATATTACATGTGGGCCACTTATTTGAATTATAACTAGAGGTACTGTGGTCCACTGGGCCACAAATGAATACCCCCGCATGCCCAATATAATAAGAAGTTTAAATAAAAGGCTGATCTTTAAAGTCAACTGCTTCTTTTAATGTTATTCAAAAAACTTAATTTAGGCTAAGTATCAACATACCAATGTATCGGTAAACAGGAAGTAGTAGCGCAACAAACCTGAAAATAGCTTACACAGTACAACTCATCATCATGAAGCTCCAGACCAAATATGAAATCATTTCCACTTTTGGAAGAAGAGAAAACTTTGACGAAAAATTTTCATTAGTAGTGGTATGTGAAACTAAGTATAAATGTATCTGCAAACAGGAAGTAGTAGCGCCACAAACTTGAAAATAGCTTACATGGTACAACTCATCATTATTAAGGTTGAGAATAAATATTAAATCATTTCCACATACAGAAGCAAAGAAAACTTTGACGAAAATTTTCATTAGTAGTGGTATACATGTATATAACTAAGTATCAATGTATCGGTAAACAGGAAGTAATAGCGCAACAAACCTGAAAATAGCTTACACGGTACAACTCATCTATATGAAGCTTGAGACTAAATATTAAATCATTTCCACTTATAGAAGCAGAGAAAACTTTGACGAAAATTTTCATTAGTAGTGGTATATGAAACTAAGTATTAATGTATCTGCAAACAGGAAGTAGTAGCGCCACAAACTTGAAAATAGCTTACACGGTACAACTCATCATTTGGAAGCCTAATGCTAAATATCAAATCATTCCCACCTGTAGAAGCTGAGAAAACTTTGACAGTAAATTGGACTTTTGAACAGATATGTCGTATTTGACAAAATAACAAGTCTTGGGTCTAAATTTCCCTCGCCTTTCAGGCTCAGGAAATTTTACTGCCCCGCGACTTGTATTTTTGTCAAATACGACATATCTGTTCAAAAGTCCAATTCAAAGGAGATTTATATCTTGCAATTTTTTGGTCTCAAATATATCAAGCATTAAAATGATATATATTAGATGTGATGAAATTAACCAATAAGGGGTTTTTGAGATGGGACCTCTTGTGTAATAATAGGCAGAAATGTAAACCTCACTACCAGTAAGTGTGACTGACCTATTGAATAAATAAATACCTCCTAAACGAGACAAACTATAATTTATGAACTTGAAGTGTACAAAAACATTTCATACATTTACAACTGTTTTACTAGACCTTTTATTGGCGAAAAATAATTAACCTGTGCTCTACAAAAAAGATTAAACATTGTTCATCCTCAGTTGATCTGACTTGATCGGTGACAAATTAAAATCCTTCAGTTGAAAGTATGGATTTTTTTGTGTGTAAGAAAAGAACTTTCTCAGTAACAATCAATTATTCATAAGTCCTGTTTTCAATTTTTCAGAAAGCGAAGGCTTGTGGGCAATCTTCAAAGTAATAGCAATTTCCTTACAGATTATCACCTCAGCCACACGTTATCTTCATACTGGATTCACCATTTCCTTTTCATTGTGACAGACATATCTATGTGTGAGATTATGTACAATCTGATATATTGGGGGAATCTGATTTTTTGGGGTTCGGCCAATGTGATTATTTTATGAAGGAAGAGCTATGAACCTCTGTTTCATAGATTTGGTATTTGTGTAAAATTATTGCAAACTAGGAATTTTGATGTGCAGACCTTTCTGCGCCATTTTCAGATTTTACATATATATGAATATTTTAAGCAATTCTCATATCATGCTCAAAATCTATCATTAATTTCTAATTGACACCCTCTGCATGATACTGACGACAAATTTGATATTTTACTTTCCATGACTGACAACACAATTTTTAATCATTCTTAAGTAAATAACAATCATTCTTGACACATAAAGCTATGTATAAAATGAATGCATTGCATAAGTGAAGGTGTTGTGCATGTAATGAATATGCATCGACAATTATGGAAATTTGTAAGTTTATAAATTATTTTGACAATTTTAGGCAGTTTTATGTTTTTGACCTAATACAATTATTTTTGCAAAGGAAATGTGAATAGAAAGTTTTGTTTTCCTATTTAATATTTATGCACATTTCATGAAAGAATGATTATAACATAAAGATAATTTTGTTATAAATACATGACAATTTCATAACAAATACATAGATGTTTACAAATTATAATTCAGTTAGTAATTCAAATCTCTGAATATTATTGTTATGCAAAAATATAATTGTTACTGTTTATGAAAAAAAGTGTTATACTTCTATGCAGGTAAACTTCATTATATACAATGTATAGGTATAAAGTTAATGAGGATTTTGCTAATTAACGAAAAATCTATTAAGTTTTGTTATTCCAGGTAATAGATACAGGTTGTAAGCAAATAAATCTACAAGGATAGTTGCATTATTGGTAAACATAAATTTTCTAGTGCGACAGAACAGATGCATTACAGGTAAATAAATTTCTACCAAGACAGAACAGTTGCATTATGGGTAAATATAAATTTCTACAAAGACAGAACAGTTGCATTATGGGTTTTAAATATTGATTTCTACAAAAGACAGAACAGCTGCATTACGGGTAATATATTTCTGCATTATATACATCAACTATTAAAGAGTTCAAATATGTACATTTGTATAAAAGAAAATCAGTATTTTTAATTTGTATACTTTACGCAAGCTAGGCATATACCAGATTAATCAATGGCTAATTCTTTCAAAGCAAGGAAGTAAACAAGAGGCTCTCAAGAGCCTGTATCGCTCACCTGGGCCATGGCTGACATAGATAGTCAAAATAATCCAAATGTTTAATGGTTTCATTTTCAAGTTTGTTAATAGACATTGATGTTATATGATCCAAAATTAAACTATATTCCCCACTGGCAGCTATTTGGATTGGGTGCAGACCTACGGTCACCTTTCTAGAAGGGACCATGTAAGGATCATTGTCTCTAAGTTTAGGTATAAATTGGCTTTGCGGCCTCAGAGGAGAAGATGTTTAAAAATCTTTTTAATCATTTTTCAAAGGGAACCATCCAAGGACCATTGTGACCAAGTATGGTTCCAATTGGCCAATCACTTTCAGAGGAGGAAATCTTTGAATGATTTTCCATAGGGTCCAATGTTAAACTATGTTTCCCGCTGGCAGCCATCATGGATGAGATGCGCACTTGCTGGACATATTTTTAAAAGGGGACCACCCAACAACTATTGTGACCAAGTTTGGTTCCAATTGGCTTTGTGCCTTCAGAGGAGAAGATCTTTAAATGCTTTCCCATAGGGTCAAATGTTAAACTATGTTCCCCACTTGGAGCCATA
>MJUU01027850.1:25062-36349 GCA_002080025.1 Modiolus philippinarum
CAAAAACAGCAATCTACCCCTACGTTCTATTTTTAGTAACAGCGGCCATGTTGTTTGGTCCTCGGACTAACCGAACACATTTTTTAAACTACATACCCTGGTGATGATCCAGGCCAAGTTTGGTTTCATTTGGCCCAGTAGTTTCAGAGGAGAAGATTTTTGAAGAAAAGTTTACGACGGACGGACAGACGGACGGACGGACGACGGACGACGGACGACGGACGCCAAGTGATGGCAAAAGCTCACCCTGGCTATAGCCAGGTGAGCTAAAAAAGAGTTAAGGGGAGGTAATCTTATAATTATCTCCCTTATCACACATCAGAAAAAAAATCGTGCAGCACTTACGTCTTCAGTGCCGAATTCTCTGCCAGGATTTGTGATTTTTCCTTGCATACTTTATCATATCGTGGATGAATCTGTTCTAGTTGGGACCGCAGCTCCTCAAGATGGGCATCTTTTTCCAAAAGTTGTGAATTTAGCTGCTCAAGAGCATCCTGACTTTTAGTAGCTCTCTGTTTCTGAACCCTGGTTGGAAATATTCTCAATTACTTTTAGATAAAAAAAATGTTGCTAAAAGAAAACTTGTTATTTTCTTCATTGCTTATTTGAGGGTTTTAAATTCATATTCTCGAGGGCATTTTTCTTCTTAAATTTGTAAAATTAGTAATTCAATTTAAAACAACCAATGTCTTTTTGTTACAATCTTTCATTTAACACCAAAAAGAGTAACATTTTATAATTTATCTACAAATTTATTGTGTTTGTTTTGCTAGCAACCATGAGTTAAAACATGACAATTGTTAGTATATGAACATGCAACCCATAGACCTAGACACCACATATAATATTATATCCAAACCCATGGTTAGCATATTAAGTGTGATTCCCTACATTCTCTGATCCAAATGCTCATAAATATGACAAACTACCAACCCTTTTAAATCTGACGTTTATTTGTAACTTCAAACATGTTTATTTACATTGAGTAAAGAAACTGAAATAGCATTTATCTTTCATGATCAATGAGAAACATCAGTTCTTTATCTCCCTGTACCGAATTAGATATATATGGTCAAGGTGGGAATAATTTTAATTAGCATAACAATAGCCTCTATTGATATTGAAATTAAAAATTATCTCCACTTTGACCATAAACACATGAAACAAACATGGTACAGGGAAATAACCAACCAATGTTTCTTATCATGCCAACTCAGAAAATTTTTTTTTGTAGTCGACCCTAAGATTTGGTTGTAATAGTTTTATATGTTAAGGATGGTCACTCCTCAGGTTTTTGAAACTGTCTCTGACTTTCGGAATTCTCTAATTTTATACATTATTATGCATTAGAAAATTTTGCACACTGACCCCTTATTTTCTTTTCAAAATATGATAATATATACCTTCAATAGACTTCTGACAAAATTTGATGAAATTCTTGATATGCCTTCATGGAATTTCAATGGTTGATTACCTTAATGCAAAGTGAATGAAAAGTCTAGAGAAGTTCGGTTTCCCGCCAAAATTTCAGGCGTTTAAATCTCAGAAACTGCCACACGGGCCTATCAATATTTTTGGCTTAAAATGATGTATGATCCATATTCTAATAAATGAAAATAATAATTTTAAATCCTTGATATAATAAACTTGAGGAGTGACCATCCTTAATCAAACTGGGGGATTTTCAGATAATCAAAGCCTGTACCAGACATTGTCAACACTTTTAATCCACAATTTTGTTTATTTTCGTATTCTCATTTTCATATAACTACAGATAATTTTAAATGGAGCTACAATCATGTCACAAAAAATTGGCAATGGCCCAGTTGTCTTAAATTAGCAAGTATTTTGCATGTGCATGTATTACAAGTAAAGTAGAATGAGTATTTCAAAAATATTTTAAAATGAGATTTTAACAGGGGAAATGATCTTATATTTTTTACAAATATTTTACATTTTTGTTTGGTGTTGAAAACGCAAGATCAGTGATTCCCTACATGTCTTTATATTTTTCTAAAGGTCAATACATTTTTACAAGTCAAAACCTAAGCCTCCATGCAAACCAAATAATTTATGTTGAACACAGTTTTTTGCATTTTAATACTATAATTTTATGTAGTAATCCCAAAAAAGAAATGCATGTGGTAGTGTAAAAATCATGCTGGTGTAAATTAATACAATACTCAGGATTCTGATATCATTACATCTACAATAAACTAAACACCATGCAAGAAAAATAATCCTTACAGTTCAGGATACAGATCGAGATTTTAAAACAAAAAAAAAATTTCGTTTTCCCAAAATATTATTAAACAATTGTGAGTTAATTCATTAAAAACCATACAAAAATTTGTCTGAAGCAATGCCATTACATGTTATAATACTTGTTTGACAAAGTTATGCCATAATATATTAGACATAAGACAATTTTATCTGAAGCATTGCCATAGCATTGCATACCTAAACCTGTTTTACCAAAGCCTTGACATTACATTTTACCAAAACCTGTTTCACTGAAGCCATGCCTTCTAAGCATGCAGTTTTTCCACAAAAAGCAAAGCCTTGCTATGCAAGTTTTCGATATTTTAAAACTATAGAAGCTAATTCATAATTCACTGATAGCCCAAGAAAGAAACCTTATCAAAAATACCTAATGAAACTTGCACATTTCTTTGGAATGCTAGTATCATTACCCTAAAGCAACACAAGAATTCAAACTATCTGAAAGATTTTTACTTCTGTTTACCAGCTAGAATAGGAAGTACAACAAGGCAGCTTACTTATGGAAGGAAGGTAACTAAAGTTTTGGGATTACAGATCATGCAAACGTTTGGGACTAATGAAAATCACCTAGTTGCTTTCTTTAATGCCTCTTTGTCCCTCTCTGCCTTTTCTTTGGCTTTGCCCAACATCTCAGTCAAGTGTTCAATTTCTATCTTATCTTGAGCTCTAGAACTTTCAACCGTCTGAAAAAAAAAAAGAATACACAAATGCATTTATTAGGCCACAGTTTCTTTATGAAGTTGTGCTTTTAATATTATGCACTGTAACTACAATGTAAATTTATGAAACTAGAATACTTACTCAGTCACAAGTCCCTCCATTTTCACAGCACTGCTGAACATGATATACAGGTACTGACTTTATAGGTCTGATATTAACTGAATGCTTCATTTAAGAATTGAATGCATTATATTGAAGTTTCATTGAGGTATGAAAGTGTTGACCGAAGCACATTTTTAATGAAGAGTGGTAGCGCTTCATGTTGAAAATGTGCGCCCAGTCAACACTTTCATAATTCCTATGAAACTTCAAAATAATGCATTCTATACTTATAATTACATTTTAAAACCAAATCATAAAAAACTAATCTTTTAAAAAGTTAGTACGTCATGTACAATGGAATTCTTTTTGTATTAATTCGTGAACCACATGGTCATATGATCAAATGTGTTTCATTGGGAATTGCAACGCCACATGAGCGATGCTCACCTATCAAATTGACGGAATTCAAATGAATATTCATGAAATGTAATTATATAAGTTTGAAATTTATAATTTCAAACCCTCAAAAAGTCTTTGATGAAAATTTTATTTTCCACATAGTTAAAATTCATAGTGTTGGCAAAAAGGGAGTGGTCACATAATAAATCACAAAATTATTTACACAATCAAACTCATCATTTTCAAACCTCGATAAAACTATATAATCTCATCTTCTAATACAGGCCAAGAAATCTTTGTCAGAAACTTGGGTTTATAGCTAAAACTTGAAAATACCGGTTATGGCAAACAAGAAGTAGTTACTCTGTGGCTAACACAATTCAACTCACCATTGCCAAGCTTCAGACCTACACTTATATTAAATCATTTCAACTAGTATAAGCTAAAAATTCTTAAATGAAAAAAATGCTGACAGCCAAATAATTATAATTACATGTCATGATCTGAAAAGGAACTACACAGGAAAAACACAAATTAGACAAAAGACAAACGTAAACAACGATAGGAACTAGGGACAGCCGGACTTGGTACCGGCACTAGCAAAAGCCAGCAGTAGGGTTAAACCGGTTTATGGGTACCCAAACCTCCCCTTTATCTGTCCCGTTTCCCTT
Source organism: Modiolus philippinarum (assembly GCA_002080025.1). Lineage (NCBI taxonomy): Eukaryota > Metazoa > Mollusca > Bivalvia > Mytilida > Modiolidae > Modiolus > Modiolus philippinarum. The sequence goes on from MJUU01027850.1 coordinate 29,178, forward strand.
TAGTTTAGTAACATACGAATAAAACCCAATACAGGTAAACTACTTACTCCATGACCACAATCTTGAAAGGAGAGAATATGACAATATGTAATTTTGAAAGATGTCAACATGTCAACTAAGGATCATATGCAATTTGTTGACCAACACAAAAATGTAGCATGCATTGCTTAACGAAGTTGCATATTAAAATCTCTAAACATTCATACGTGAATCCAACAAATATTTTCGTTTCTATTTTCTTTTCTTGTGATATCTGACAACTTCAAACTTAACATTCTTATGTATTACGTATAGACTTGACTTACTCTAACTTGAACTGCCATTCTGTTACAATCCCCCTCCTTCTGACGTAGCTGTTTTTGCAAATGGGCTCGTGTTTGTTCTATGGAGTTCTGAAGTCCAGATAATGTGGCTATCTCTTCCTACAAATACATAATTTTATTTCTGTTTAATCAAAATATACATATCATATGCATAAAAGATCTTTCAAACACTTTTTGGAATAAGATGTATTCTAATTCAGGTTCTGACTTTACTGTCGTAAATTGAGTGTTTTTATGATGCTTCAACCTCCCTATAATAACCAATATTTGTGACAATAAATCTTAATATTTGTCCCCAAAAATCATGAAATAACGATGGAAAAACACAACCATGAATTACTGCATTGCTCAATCATTCATTGAATATTTTGTAATAATTATAATCTTTTATAATTTATAGTACATTTTCTAATGATTCGGCCATTGAATCATCTACTTGCACAAATACATATTTGTGATTCATGAAGAGTTTTGATGCTGGAGTTAGATATGAATTATTGATACAACTTTTCCTGCTTTTTTATAGGTCAATCACATGGTATGTTATTATTTTTACTGGGTTGTCATTGGTTTAAAAAGTTAGTCCTCATTGGCACGTTACGTAGAATTTTGCCTTCCAGTAATTTTAGTATTACTAGTCAACCATGATGAATATCAATTATAATATCCTGATTGCCAAATAAAACAGCAAAGTAACAGGTGGCGAAACTTGCTGAAAAAATTTACAAATTTTTAAATAAAAAAAAAATCTGTTGAGCATGTTGATGAGTTAGGAAAAATACAAATTAGCTGTATCATGTGTAGGCAAAATGGAAAACAGAATCTGATACCAGTGAGAAAGCAAATCTTAAGACACTAAGAGCATAATTTCAAATACTCAGACCAAGCTTGCCAAGTCCAAGAACTAGAAATCTTAAACAACAGTGTCAGAAAAAAAACTTGGCACTGCAAAATCAATTGATTCCTTTGAAATGGGGGAAAATGAATGTATAGTCAAAATTTATATTTCATATACAAAATCTGCTATCAGCATTTTCTGTTTAAACTATTAGTTTTATTGTACATAGTTTCACTTCCAACCTAGTATGTTAACAAGAATCCAACAACAGACCATATTAGAGCTCTGGTATAAGGACTTACCAGACCACTTGACAACATGTAACTATGTAGAAAAAGTCACATAATAAAGCCTAAAATGTTATGAATTGTATTTTTGAAGTACAGTCTTGGACATATGGGGCAGACATTATTTATGATGTAGGGCAGACAAACAACTAATTTTAATACCAGAACTCAGATATGGTCTGGATCTGTTGTCAGTTTTTCCACCAAAAAAAAATTTAAATTGACAAAATTCACAAATTCATAAATTAAAGCAAAAAATAGTAATGGTGAATTACATGATACCCCACCACGTTTCACAAAATTTCTAAGTTAAAAGGGGCATTACTCCACAACCATGTGTACCTCTGAACCCAAAACTACACTTGGCCTGTGTTTTGTGGTAAACAATTTACATACCGTGTTTGAAGACAGTATGTTATTTCATGCACAAGTTATGAGTACAAAACCCCAAAATTTGCAAAATTTCAAAGTTTCAAGGGGCATAACTCCCGAACCCCTTGGACCTCGGAACCCAAAATTGAACTTGACCTGAGTTTTGTGGTTAACAACTTACATACCAAGTTTGAAGACCTTGAGTTATTTCGTTCACAAATTATCAGTCGGAAACCCTAAAATTCGCAAATTTCAAAGTTTCAAGGGCCATAACTCCAGAACACTTTGGACCTCTGAACCCAAAATCGATCTTTTCCTGAGTTTTGTAGTAAACAACTTGCATACCAAGTTTGAAGACCCTGTGTTATTTCGTTCAAAAGTTATCAGTCGGAAACCCTAAAATTTGCAAAATTTCAAAGTTTAAAGGGGCATAACTACAGAACCCCTTGAACCCAAAATCGAAATTGACCTGAGTTTTGTGGTAAACAACTTGCATACCAAGTTTGAAGACCTTGTGTTATTTCGTTCACAAGTTATCAGTCGGAAACCTTCGGGGGACGGACGGACAGACACACGACTGAGGGTATCACATAATACCTCGCCACTTCGTGTGGCGGGGTATAAAAAATAATGAAATTGAAGTTCATGTAAGTTCTGCTGATGGCCATTTTGACAACTTAAGTAGACCAGTGAACAAATAAAAGAATATGTGTCCATGGGAAACGTATGCCTCTGCTCGACAAACAGAAAGTAGAGGAGATGCGAATCTAGACTAGAAACAGAAAGACACTGTAAAAACATCATACCAAATCTTAACAAAATATCACATCATTAATGCATATATAAGCTGAGAAATCCTTTACGAAAATGTTTGGACATATGCACTTACAGAATGACAAGGGTAAAACTTGATGCTAGTCGCCTTACAGTTCAGGCATATATATATATGCAGAGAATGTTTAAAATAATAGATGTACAAGTCTTTTGTATAGAATTTAACATAAAATCATCATGATAAAAAGTATGAAATGCCATTTCACAGAACACAACACAGGGATTGAAGAAAATCTCATAAAACATGAGAAATGTATGAAGATGGAGATTTTATTTAAAGAGCATGGCATGTGTATAAAAATAGATCTCAAACACTATAAATCATGTATGAAATTAAGGGATGATGCTCCTGTGCAAGGCCGTTGTGTCTGCAAGACAAATTTGATGCCACTGCTAAACACACAAGTTTTTATTCACGCAGACGGACGGGCAAGGGTAAAACAAAATGCCTCCAGACTTTTCGAGCAAGAAAAAATTTGAAGTGCATTAATTATTTTTGAAAAGAGAAAGAGATCCTAAAAACACCATGTATGATTAGATATTCTAAGTGCATGAACCATGTATAGAATGCGAGCAGAAACCATACATATCAAAATATTTCTTTCAGCATGAATAATCACAATTCAATGAAAGTAAGCTTTATGTAAAGACAAAATAGCTTTATAATGAAAGACAAAAGGAAAGATGATGCAAGCACTCGTTCTAAGGAAATTATAACCCTCTAAAAATTGAGTCTTCCTTTCTAAGCATATCTTGTAAGGATTCAATTGCATTGCTTTGTAAAGAAAAAGTTGTTGACAGACTGACCTACAAATCTAAATTCAGACAAGCTAATTTGAATCTACTCCCCATCCCTTTCCCTTGTAAAAAATCAAGTGGTAATACTATCATTAAGGTTTAGAATCATAACAAATAAGAAATCAGTGATTTTCAACTGTATAATTTGGGACACAAAATGAGTCTCTGTCCCACATGAAAAGGCCATTATTTCCCCTGGAGTTGTGCAATCCTGTTCACTTCTATAATGAGAAAATTCAGAATCAATTCTAGTGCACATTTTTATTCACCATTAAATCGAAAAAGCACAATTCCTGGATGTCATGTTGTTGTGGGAAATATTTGTCTTATCATGGCAATAGATTTAAAAACTCTTATGAAGTGTCATTTTGAAACATGGAGTATGTCCAGATTCGAGATATCAAGAATTTACCTCTGACAGTCTGACCTACACATGATCAGAATTAGTCTCATTTATATGAAAGGTTAATTTCATTCAAGTATTTTTTAACATCTAAAATAAGCATCTGCACTTTTAGTTTTCAACTCACGAGTCTTACCTTTTTATCTCTTAACTTTACCTGCCCAAAAATATCACAATCAAAATGAAAACAGCATACTGTTGTTACCCTGCATACATTACTGCATAAAATTTTTAGATACAAAGTTTTTTTTTACATAATTTGTAAAGCAGATATTGAAAAGAATCCATTGGACAGCCTTATTTCATTGCACATCATACAAGTAAGTACTAATTTTTACCCATTTGAAAAATTTCCCCAATGTTTTACAACTCTATTGCCATCATTTATATTATTTTGGTATGCTTAGGAATGGAAGATGGCAAAATCAGAGTGGTTGCTATGAAATGTTATGATTATAAATGTGAAATAAACTGCAGATATAATACATGTCTTGCCAAGGTATGCATTGCTTGTATGAAGAATGTGTGACAAATTGCTTTTGTTAGGTTGTTCTAACTGCTTGCAAAAACTTAACATAATCAGTCCTGCATGACGGAGGGGGTCAAGGTCACAATTTTGGGTGTAGAATCAAACAATACTCATATACAGTCAAATACATGTCAAAAATCAAGTGGCTACCAATATTGGCTAATAACATACTAACTGCTTGCTGAAAACTCGAGATGTTCATTCATGCATGACACAAAGGGGACAGGGGCATCATCTGAGTGTGGACACAATATGTACTCATAAAGAGGCACTTACATGTCAAATATCAAGAGGCTAGGATTCCTAGTACATACAATACAAACTGCTGCAAAAAAACATAACATGATATTTCATGCATGACTGTGGTGCTAAGGTCATATAAAACCAAGTGCAGATTTGCTTGTACCCATACATTATCTCTGAATTGGCACAAAATTACCAGAGACATTTTGGAGATTTCTTGATCATACACTCTCGCCAATGTTAATAGTGGATGTTATAAATTACTTATTCTTGAAAATCACATCATAGATCAAGGTTATATTAACAATGGGCCCAATAGCAAATGTAATACACTCGAGTACTGATTTATAAATCCACAGATCTTAGTTTAACATTTGACCCTTTTTGAAAATTTTGTCAATTACAAAATCCAATTCTGAACACAAAGGTTAGCATTAACATTGACAGGTACATTAATATGGATTTGTGAATCTTTATACCTACCCACATCACATACATTTTAACACTTCTTGAAAATAAACAAGATGTGTTTGTGAAACACTACATATGCCCCCAGATTCCGATTTTTACCCCTTTTTGACCCCTATGACCTTGACCTTTGACCTTTGACCTAATTTTTTTTGCATAGCATATTTATGTTCCTCTTGACTAAACCTATACACTTGCCAAGTATCAAAAGTCTACCTTATATAGTTCAAAAGTTATAGCCAAGGTTAAAGTTTTGACGCACAGACAGACAGACAGACAGGACAAAAACAATATGCCCCCCGATCCTCGATCTGGGGGCATAAAAACAAAATATTCACTATACATATTTGAAACCTACCCGCTGTGCCGCTATCTGGGTCCGTAGATCTCTGATGTGCCTGTCTCTATCATCTACTTCTATATACACTCTCTGTTAAAACAAACACATTGGTATATGTATAAGTACTAGGAAATACAAGAACAGCAATACAGAACTATATGAACAAATATTAATGCACATGGGACAAAAATCCCCATAAATACATGGTAAACTAAGCAAATGAAACAACACTTTTATTGTTATTCTTCATCTTGAAGTCACTATGAAGCCTTCACTAATAACTCAAGTTTGTTTAAGGTAGATAGACACTAGTATTTACATCCATGAGATTTTGTTATAAATTGGTCCAACTGAACAACCCATCAAACACACTTGAAATTCGCTATAAAAAGTATGGGTCACCATGCTTGTTTTTCTAGCATACAGGTTGAAGTTTGTGCATTTTTGCCATTTTTTCACCTAAATTTAAATAGAATGTACAGGAAAAATATGAAAAGGCAATCTTTAACTCAACTAGAGAATGTGTCTATAAGACACGGATGCCCCGCCGTAAAATTTATCGCAATAGAGAACTTAAGCCATTTATTTGATTAAACACCTAGTTGTTAATAAATGGACCCAATGCAAAAATTTAACCAAGTCATTCATGGGTAAAATGTCGGTCAAAGTCAAAGAAAAAATTGTCTTACAATTAGGTAGTTCTCACCAAGATTGGTCTCTTCATGAAATATCATGATATGTTGTGTAGTTGTTTAGAAATGGACCTTAAAACACAAATTTTACCAAAAGTTACTCAAGCATAAAATGTAGGTCAAAGACACTTAATTGTCCTTGATTTGAACAGCATCTGTCAAGGTGATTTATATAACGCAACACGATTGTGATAGCATGTTTAGTTGTTGAGAAATAGACCTAAATGCAAGATTTAACAAAAGTCACTCAAGCATAAAATATAGGTCAAAGCCACTTAATTCGTGATGATTTGGGTAGTACTCATCAAGGTGATTAATTTGATGAGACATCATTGTGGTATGATGTGTACTTGATGAGAAATGGACCTAAACGCAAAATTTAACAAAAGTCACTCAAGCGTAAAATATAGGTCAAAGCCACTTAATTCTTGATGATTTGGATAATACTCATCAAGGTGATTAATTTGATGAAACATCATTGTGGTATGATGTGTACTTGATGAGAAATGGACCTAAATGCAAAATTTAACAAAAGTCACTCAAGCGTAAAATATAGGTCAAAGCATGGAGGTATAAATATAGAAGGAGCTACAACAACACGACTTCAATCGTTCCATCTGCGATGCCACCTGTATTACGATAGCTCGATAATTGATCATTGTTAATTGGAACGCGCCATGTGATCGGTTCAAAAATTATAATTTTTGGTAGTTATCTTATTTCCGGAAACTGCCGAACTGATTATAAATGGCCATAAATGACATTTAAAACTAAAGAGAAAAATTTTATCAAAATTGTTTTGTGATACCAAAATTTCATATTAGAGTGCACACAAGAGATACGTCGACACATGTATAACATTATCATGATTTCATCACTTGTATAACAAGTGATGACACTAAAGGATGTCTCGCCTGTCCCTGCTGGACTATAAATTGATGTAAAATCTAAGTGAACTAATCAGAAAAGTGAACATGCTCACTAGACTGTGAAATTGAGGTCAAGGACAAAAGTCACCTGCCAGACTGACATGTACTACCCAAGA
>MJUU01027850.1:55684-70920 GCA_002080025.1 Modiolus philippinarum
TTCCATACTGATACTTTGTAAGGTGGCAAGTATTTGGACACTGGTCTGTGTGGTTAATAGAAATATCACTTAAAGTTTATGACACAAGAAAATTGATACAACATGTACTGTTTTGACAAGTTGACACATTCTGTCTAACAGGATAAAATTTCCATACTGATACTTTGTAAGGTGGCAAGTATTTGGACACTGGTCTATGTGGTTAATAGAAATATCACTTAAAGTTTCTGACACAAGAAAATTGATACAACATGTACTGTTTTGACAAGTTGACACATTCTGTCTAACAGGATAAAATTTCCATACTGATACTTTGTAAGGTGGCAAGTATTTGGACACTGGTCTGTGTGGTTAATAGAAATATCACTTAAAGTTTCTGACACAAGAAAATTGATACAACATGTACTGTTTTGACAAGTTGACACATGTATAGCGTTTGCTGTGTCACCTATGAGGCCAAAATTAAAATATTGTTTGTTTCCCTTAACCTTCCAAACGGGCAACCCTTAGAAAATGGCCCTACTCAAATAATTTTATTAATTTTTCAGAATAAAAATTATTTTCTTGCTCAAATATGGATTTAAAGAACAGTTTTTAATGAAAACTAGAGGTACTGTGGCCTGGAGGGCCACAAAATGATACCTCCCAATCCCCATTGGAGTAGAAGATATCTGATATAATTTGTAACAAAAAAAATTATAATTGCACAATTCCATTGTGTACTGAAAAATCTGAAATTTGCTCAAAAGATCTCGAAAATTAACTAAGTTGTTAAAAAGGAAGTAGATGTTCAGCAATCTTGAAATCTCTACTAGCGGTATAGGACATCCTTCTTAACTTGCATACAAAATTTCAAGTTGCAGTGATGAGCAGTTACTGAGAAAACTTACGAAAAGTTTTAACGATTGACAAAAGATCTCGAAAATTAACTAAGTCGGTAAACAGGAAGTAGATGTCCGACAAAACTGAAATCGCTACTTGCGGTATGGGACATGGTTATAAACTTGCAAACAAAATTTCAAGTGGCAGTGATTGGTAGTTACTGAGAAAACTGTTACGAAAAGTCTCTACAATTGACAAAAGATCTCGCAAATTAACTAACTCTGTAAACAGGAAGTAGATGTCCGACAAAACTGAAATCACTACTTGCGATATGGGACATAGTTATAAACTTGCATACAAAATTTCAAGTGGCAGTGATTGGTAGTTTCTGAGAAACTGTTACGAAAAGTCTCTATAATTGAAAAAAGATCTCGCAAATTAACTTAGTCGTTAAACAGGAAGTAGATGTCCGACAAAACTGAAATCACTACTTGCGATATGGGACATGGTTATAAACTTGCATACAAAATTTCAAGTGGCAGTGATTGGTAGTTTCTGAGAAACTGTTACGAAAAGTCTCTATAATTGACAAAAGATCTCGCAAATTAACTAAGTCGTTAAACAGGAAGTAGATCTCCGACAAAACTGAAATTGCTACTTGCAGTATGGGACATGGTTATAAACTTGCATACAAAATTTCAAGTGGCAGTGATTGGTAGTTTCTGAGAAAACTGTTACGAAAAGTCTCTATAATTGACAAAAGATCTCGCAAATTAACTAAGTCGGTAAACAGGAAGTAGATGTCCGACAAAACTGAAATCGCTACTTGCGGTATGGGACATGGTTATAAACTTGCATACAAAATTTCAAGTGGCAGTGATTGGTAGTTACTGAGAAAACTCTTACGAAAAAATTTGTGGCTATCACAGACAGACAGACGGACAGACGGACAGAGTGATTCCTATATACCCCCCCTGAACTTCGTTCGTGGGGGGGTATAGTGGGGGGTATAATAATAAAAGAAAATTGCTTCCTACATACCTAGCCAATATCATAAGGTAGGGTCTGGTCAGTCAGGGGAATTACTTCAATAAGTGATTTTCAAAATCACTTGTTTCAGTATAACGTTTTAGTAAAATAAGAGTTGTCTTTCTTCATTTTAAGATAAAATCACCTATATGAGTAACTAAAATTTACTACCAAGAAAAGTGATTGAGGCTATGCTTTGAAATATCAGCAAGTCCTCTGTGTAAAATTGAAGATTATTCCTAGATAAAGCCATAAACCCAAATTTGTCTTCATTGAATAAAATTTTATGGTTTTAGAGAAGTTTATATGATTTTGTATGAAAATCACTTGTTTAAGTAACCATTAGCCAAAAAATCACCTGATTAAGGTAGATAGACAGTAATATTCATATCCATGAGATTTTGCTGTAAGTCGGCACAATTGAAGAACCAATCCTACTTATCAAAAATATATAATAAAAAGTATGGGTCACCATGCTTGTTTTTTCTAGAATTGAGATCAAAGTTTGCTCATTTTAGCCATTTTTTCACTGAAGTTTACAAAGAATGCACGGGGAAAATAAGGAAAGGCAATTTTTAGCTTAACAGAAATGATCTTTTTATCCATGGGAATTTGATAAATTTTTGTGAACAGATAGTTTATGATGTAATTTATTGGTTACAATTAAAAAATGAATATGTCACCATGCTTTTAACGGAGATATTTTACAAAGTTTCCGGATGAAACATTATTTTCGGGAAAAGGGAGTTAATTCGCGGCAAAGTAAACGAAACATGACGTTTCACATTTGTCATTCAATTGTGACGTCACAAAGGAAAAGCCGTCAAATTACTGTTCCGGCCCGAAAATCATACCTACCCCGTCCCCAACTCTTTATTTTTCTTATGCGCGATTGCATTGCGCAGCACAACAGTGTCTATCTACCTTAAGTACTAATTATCCATCTGACCCTTGGGATTTCAACAGTAGCCAACATTGAGATTTTCACCACAAACAGAAGTAATTAATTGCATAATCTGACAGCTAATACATTGAAGTTATCAGGAAAATTAGCCATGGTGTCTGGAAAATTCTATTTAATGGGTTATTACAATTGTAACTTCACCTTTATTAAGCTGAATTTTGCAACAAAATTAATAAAATAAAAAAGATGATACAGTATTAGTACAGATGTTTTGTGTTTTTCCAATGGTCTTGGTTGTTTCTTTCAAAAAATGACAATTTGATTTGTTTATTATGATAGAATAAGAAAATATTTCAGAATAACCTTACTTTGCCAAGGAGGGAAAAAAAACTACTTAAATAAGTGATTAAAATTATGGAATAAAATTAGGGAGTCACTGGGCAAATCATTATTAAGCTTTTTAATGGATAAAACCAGAGAAATCTGAAAATCTGACAGAAATACATAAACGTGACCAGCGAACATCCTTAAAACTAGATACCGGTATTATATATCCCATAGGTAAATAACACTATTTCAATAATTTTTATTAAATGGGAAGCATTTATACCTTTCCTGGAACTTTTTTGGACTTTCCTTTTTGTTTCACATGAACATGCACAGGGACATCATCTTCAACATGTACATGAACTGGTGAGGTGGCTCGCAAACCCTTGTCGATAGGCATTTTACTGAAAAAATACAAGAACATATAAATCAACAAAGACAAGGTCAAGAGGTTACAATAAATCAGGGCTTTTCTTTACCTTTTAAGGGACTCATTCACCATGTGAAAACACCTATTTTTTTCCCAAACAACATGTAAAAGTTCCCAATGGAGTTGAGCATTTAAATAATGTTTTTGATTTAGAATCTATTAACAGAAATTTCTATATTATTTAGTTCAGAGGCAGAAAGAAGATGTAAAAGTGGGGTTTTAAATCAACTAGAATGATTTTTTGCATTTTGTTTTTTAAAAAGAAGCTAATGTAGAATAATGTATGCAATGGAAATATCATACGAAAATTCCAAAAATGGATATCACTGATGAACATTTTTTTATTGGTACTGTACATAATTATAACTTAATCAATGTCATGAGGACCAAAGAAAACAGAAAGATTAAACAAGTTTAATGAACTTTTTCTGCAACAGGTTTAATTAATGTTGTCCCGATGATTGATTATAATCGAAAATCGATCGGTTATACCCTAGATTTTGGTGATCGATTACAAAAAAATGTCTAATTATTCAAAAATTTCCGTTGAAATTTTATATTTAATGAACATTTTGTAAACTACATGAACATCAAAGCTTATTTTTGCCCATGTAAAACTGTTATAAATGCAAATTCTCCCATTCTAAAAACTCTGATTTTCATTTTGTAACAGACAACAGTAGAACTTCTGTCAAGTGGGTGTTTCGATTATTAATCGATGCTTAGTAGGTTACCTGTAACCAGTGATTGATTATGAAATTTTATCCGATTACCATTACTAGGTTTATTCCCTGTGTTGACCAACATTTTTATTGATATCCATGAGGGTTGATTAGTTATACCTTTTATCATATAAAAACCAAGATTTTAGATGTGGATTATCTTTTTCATTTCAATGTGCCAGTTGTTTATTAGACAACATTGGCAAGATATTGTGAGGTCACTTCCTCCAGTGACAAGTCGATTCATAAGCTGTAGGAGCATTCATAATTATGATTTCGTTAACATCTACGACTTCCGTCATAATGTTATAACGTCCATGTCAAAAACAAAATGTCCTATATTTCCTTTATCAGTAAATCGTAAAAGGATAAATAGAACTGTATGATAAATTGAAATTTGCTGGAATTTCTATTTTAGTGCTGTTATCTGTTGTTTATAAGAATAATTCTTCATCCAACATATATACATGTACATGTACCATGTATAGGTACAAATGAATGAAAAGAGGGGTAACACTTCATCGATGAATCGATTATATCAATCCAAAGTGATGACCATTGCTGTATCATATAGTTGAACCAGACCTGTGATACCAAAAACAGCAATGTTAAAAGAATTGTTTTATACTGCCGTGCCCGATATGATCAGTATTTATTAGCAAATATGGTGAATCTTCATTGGAAAATTTTTGCGTCATGATCACATATTTAGATTTTTAACATTATAATGTTAAAGTGCGCTAATTGACCCCAGCAATTCTATGGGTGGTCAATGAGGGTGGAACAGGGCTACTTTGTCGAGTTTTATTTCATGTGTTGAAGGATCCTGTTGCTCTGTTTAGTGAAAAATTGTAAAAAATAACAATGTTCAAGCCAGGGATCCGGAAATTTTCCCAACCCATTTCGGTCATTTGTGGTGGGGTTGATTGATTGATTATTGTTTAACGTCTACTGAGCAATATTTCAGCTATATCGAGACGAGAACAAGTTTGTTAATTTGGTGGGGTTAAAAAATATGGGAATGAAAGTTTTGACATCGCCCTTAACCCCCTTTTTTTCAATGATGGCGATTTAAGTTAGGAATAGAATAGAATAGAATATGCTTTATTAAACAATCAAGGGTCCATTGAGGACATGATGACAAAACATAACAAAAATAATTATTACAGAGACTAATACACATATATAAATATATATATTTTACACTATCAAAATAAAGTGTATTCATAATCTTAATAAAATAAAGTGATCAGAGGGCACCAGCACTGTGGACATTTGAAATATAGAGTACAAATTTTGCTATAGATTAGACAAGATGACTCAGGTAGAGAAGGCACCAAGGGACGATGCTTCAGGATAATTCTGTGCAAAATTATAATTTACAGCAGAACTTCCTCCTCGTGCCTTATCCTCTTTAGGTATTCAAAGCAAACATTTGATTTCAGCCTTATATATTTTGATGACTGAGGTTAAGAAAGTACTTCATTAGGTTGATAATTCATGTTTATTAACTGAAGTGATTTCCAAATGTCAAAATTGAGTTGACGTTTTCTTCGATGACAAAAAAATGAAAGTAAACAGGAAATGACACCTGTTTTAACCTCGAACAAAATTGGAAACGGCTACAAATGCATTGCGTTCGAATTAAAATTTTAAAGACTTCTTGGGGCACTAAGAAAATTCAGTGGGGAATAAGATATAATCTTATTTACAGTAATATTGGATTTTATCGATTTCCCAATTAATTTTACCTACACGTATGCGCGATCGGTGAGTAAGTAGAAATGGAAGTACCAGTCGGTAAAATGTTGAAATTAAAAAGGAAATATCACGTCTGAAGTGAAATCACTTCTCAAATCTCCGTTTTAAATGCTTCCTTCACCTATGATTCAATTAACAACCCTTTAACACATCATCAGAAGTGTAATTAATTCGTAATTGGTAATCAACAAAGGTGTGACAATCACCTGTTAATCCGATTATAGGTGATGACATTACCTGTTGACAAATCACATCAAATTTAATTACTTCATTGGTGATTCAAGTCAAGTTCTACATGCATTCTCTTGTAGGACGTCCAATTTTTCTACACATTTTTTTTGGATGTCCGAAAGGTGGAAATTCAGTTCAGTCAAAAATTCAGAATTTCGGTCATGACCGACAAAAAAGTGGCATTTCCGGACAATTCTACCTAGCAGTTATGCACTGCATCCCCATCCATGTTCATACCACCTTCTACAACAGCACACAGATACTCCACTGTGACTCCCCTTAAGCATGCTTAGCATGACTCTTGGTTTAATTACTCGTATCATGAAGAAAAATACAGTTTAGCCTCCTAAGTCAGCACATAAGTTGGCGCACACGAAGAAAACATTTCCGTTTATAATGTAAAGATTTGTACAGAAGAATTTCTATACAAACCTTTAACCAGACAGCTATAATGACAAATACATCAGTTTTCAGTGTCCCTCAAAGCTTTTAAAGACCAAAACAGAGCTAAAATCATTATTTATAGTTTTTATTGTTGTTAGACGTTTACTGTAAATGTGTAAGTTCATTATTTTTGTTGAAAGTATTTTTGTTTTATTATTGGACAACCCTGACTTCCACTGAAAACCCAAGAGTGCAAATTACTATTTATTTTGCATTCCTGGTACATCAAGATTCACACTGGGGTACCCTGCACAGACTTACAAGATATTTAAGCATGGCAAAAACAGGGGTTGGTAAATTATTCATTGTTATTCATATATTTAATTGCAGTTGTAATTTTAAATCCTACATGATCTGAAAGTTGATGCATGTTTATTTTGCTGAAAATAAAAAAAAACATGTGTTAAAAATTACAACATGAATCAAGAGGTAAATGCTTTGGTACATGGACTATCAAGACAGCATCATATATGTTAACTGATCTTGATGCAAATAAAGAACCCTTTTGGCTTTAATATAGAGGGGTTGACTTGTTGCTACCCTGTCTGGGTCCTCTAAGCGGTAAATTCGGATTCTTGTTAAAGCAAGTATCATTTCTACTGGTTGCAAATGAAATTATCTAATTTTGAGAAATTATAACTTATAACCCATATTTGGATTCATCTGCACTGTATATCTTTAAGAGAAATCGATGGATAAATCAAGTGAGAAGAAAAATTACATTAATTTTGCATGGAAACATCTGTCCGAACTTGTTCGCGTATCAGCAAAAATGCGAAAACGTTGGATAGTTTTAGTTTGCCGTTCAAACAATTAATTGTGCTCAATTTTGGGTGTATATGTATAGATTTCTACATAACTGGTAATTTTTAAGGTGTTGAAAACATTGTTTTTGCAATTAATTTGCATTTGATAACCTACCTTCATTCCCAATGTTGTTGTTCTTGGAGTCGTCCCTGATTGGTCAAATAAATTTGACGTAAGCAACCTTTCTTCCTCCAAAAAGATAAGATCGACGTCAAGGGAGTGTATAAAAATCGGAAGGGGATCTTGTAGGGATATACTTTGTAAGTAAGTTAGTAAGTAAGTAAATGCTTTATTTAGAGAGGGTGACTCAATTTTTCATTGAGGCCTCTTATAAACATACAAAAATATCAATAATGCAAATATAAAATTCAATAAAATACATAATATCATATTTTAATTCAATAAACTTCATTTGACCACTGGAAAGTCTCCAGTATCCAAAAAATAAGAAAAACAAGATGATTTAAATGATTCCAGGTTTTTACATGTTTTAATACAAAATGGAAGATTATTCCATAATTTGACTGCCGAGTAATTGAAAGATCTTTTATAAAAATTCGTATTTGATCTTGGAGAAAACAAGTCATTGTTTGAAGCAGATCTTAAGTGATAATTTTGAGATTCTTCGTTTGTAGGTATAAATAAATATTCAGGGACAAGTCTATTTACTATTTTATACATTAGAATACATTTTTGATAATTTACTCTATTTGTAAAAGATAACCATTTTAACGATGAAAACATTAAATTGGATGGAAATGACATGTCACAATCAAGTATAATTCTTGCAGCCCTTTTTTGAAGCTTTAAAATTCTATCCAAATATTTTTTAGGTATACTTCCCCGAACAGTACTACAGTAATCTATGTATGGTAATATATAACTATTGTAGAATCGCTAGCTGTTTTACATGTACTGGGAGATATTCTTTGATTTTATACAAAAGAGATATTTTAGATGATATTATTTTACATATTCGATTTACATGTTCTTCCCAGCTTAAATTTTCATCTACGTATACACCAAGTAATTTAAATGAATTAACTTTGTACAAGTCCATTGGCAATAATATGTAATTTGATTGATTTTTTACACCATATAAGAATTTTTAAAACATTTCTGTCGTTTTGAATTGCACTGAAAAGTTATTGCTACACAGAACATATAATAGACGAGTTTCCAACTGGCGAATTTTCCCGGAAAATTTTGACGTCACAATGTTACGTGACGCAATTTACTCCGATTGACCCCAGGTCAATCGGGGTAATTCATTCATAAAATGAAATTGGAAATTGAGCTGGGACTAATATAACATTAGTCCCAGGTTGGAGGGAATAGAAAAATAAAAATTGGGCAATTTTCAATTTTATTTTTTTTCCAATTTGACAAAATTTAGGGTCGGTCCATTAGTTATAAAACTAAAAATAAAAAAATATTGCCTTATCAAATGAGGACAAATATAAGCTCCTACAAAATGTTCTAATTTTCATAGAGCCTTTGTTTGCCACTAGATTTTTAGCAAAATGGCAACTAGACCAATACAATACAGGAGTGGACACAATAGAAGTATGAAAACAATACAAGTTTAAACATAATGATATATCTCCCCATTTTTCCAGAAAATATACAATATTGGATTATCTCCCCTTCAATAATTTGAACAGCAACTATATTACTTCAAGCACATCTTCAAGTAGTATACCTCACTTGTGTAACATTTAAACTGAATTCAAGCACTCTTCTCCCTTTCAAAATTTTGGGCAACATCCATATAACTTCATGCACATTTTCAGATGACCTATTACAACTGTGTAACATTTCATATAAATTCAAATGGCTGTTTTAAGAGGACATGTGCTGACAAGGTTCCTCCCCTCTTTTTCCAGAAAATTTTCAAAGACAAATTATCTCCAGTTCAAAATTTTGCGAAGCAACCATACTATTTCATGCACATCTTCAGGTGGTATAATTCACTTGTGTAACATTTCATCAACATCCAAGCAGGACATATGCTGAAAAGGTTCATGGCCAGACATATGGACAAGGCGATTCCTATATCTCAAACCTTGTTTGCAGGGGATATAATAACTTGTTCTATCTCCTTTCTCCAACATCCCCTCTCCTTTTCCCCAACCTTTTCTCCCAATCTCCCTTTACCTTTCCCCCAAGGCTGTAAGATGAGGGTATTGGCTTATTTAAATTTGCTTATTTTACAGAATTAAACTTGAATGAACAAAAATTAGCAATACCTTTTCAAATATAAAAGAGCACTATGTAGATAATTCCTGGAATCCCAAAGGCAGCATGTGGCTCCTCTGTTTTGGTGTTCAGACAGAATGTTGTAGAGCTTATAAACAAAAGGAAATAGTGTAAGCTATTTCTATACACAAAAATTTGAAATGAGGCCTAGTTTAAGCATACACAGTAGAGTTCGTTTATAACGAATTCCAGGGGACTCTCGATTATATTTCGTTATAAGCATCATTTGTTAAAAGAGAAACCATGTAGGATAACCAACTTAAAAAAATCATCTTCTAAATTATTTTTGTAAATGTCATTGTGAAATATGATTTTTGTTTCGAGTTTTAAAAGTAAAGTTTGAAAGTGCCAGGTGCACTTTGCAATTGAAATATACGGTGATTTGTGCAAAACAGTTGACATCTACACGATTTGTTTGTTGAGCAATCTGTTTTCATTATATCAGGTAAATTTTGAGCCATTAAAATACTGTTCAGGTTGCAATTCTTTTCGTTATAAGACTGATTTCGTTATAAAAAATTCGTAATAAGCCTTCAAAAATATGTTGTTTTAAAAGTGTTGGGACCAGGGATTTTTATTTATTTCGTTACAAGCCTGATTTCGTCATAAGCCTGTTTGTTATAAACGAACTCTACTGTACATTAAGTCATAGATTCCTTCACAAACATTTCAAGTCTGTCCTGAAGGAGAAAAATACAAGTCTTAGATTTTCAACAAACCTTTAGTCTGAGAGGAGAAAAACAACTAAATATGAGTTTTTATCCTTTTAATGTGTCCCTCTGTCTCTATGGAAATCAGTATCAGAAAAACAAAGAAAGGATATGGAGTAGATACACACAAGACAAAGTCTCTACAAATACATCTTAAGATCAAGCAATGCACAATGCTTTTATTGTTGTTTATCATCTTGAAGAAAAACCACTGACAGAATACCACCATAAACAAGTGAAAGAGCTTTCACTGGCTAGACAATCATTCTAAAGCATTCTAAATATCTGCCCTCCCCTTTATCTTTGTCAAAAATGCAATATGAGTACAATGTAAGATCAAAATTTTTGAAGAATGTTGATAGAAATGTTTTATGGCTCCACATTGCGAGTTCACACTCTGCTTTATAAATACTCGACTTGCCACTGTATGTAATATGGTAATGTCAGTTGTTCACACCCTGCTTTTTAAATACTCAACTTGCCACTGTATGTAATATGGTAATGTCAGTTGTTCACACTCTGCTTTATAAATACTCGACTTGCCACTGTATGTAATATGGTAATGTCAGTTACCTGGTTCTCTGCTGGTACCCCGGGTTCCTCCACCACTAACACTGACAGTCAAGAAAAAGCTGAAATACTGCTGAAAGTGGCATTAAGGGAGTACGAGCGTCAGATTTCAGAAGTATTCTTTATCCTCGTGTTTTTTCCATTCAAACAGTGCTAAAATTTTTTGCACATGGATCACATTTTCTTAGTCATAAGTCACTTTAAAATACATAAAATAGACTGTGTATAAAATCTAATTAACTTCCAATTATAATTTCATATATTTAAAGGCCTATAAACATCTTATGCAAATTGAAGGAAAACTCTAGAGAGATCTGTTTCCCACCAAAATTTTGACGTCTTATATCTCAAAAATCCCTACATGGATTTTCAAAATTTTTTGCTCAAGTTGTTCCATTAGTAGTGCTCTTCAAAACAAAAGGTCAGAATTTTAATTCAAATTACAAATTTCTGACACTCGTACTCCCGTAAACACAATTCAAACAAAAGTCAAGAAAGCTTTACTTGGATGAAATATAATTCAAGTTCTGTATCCAACTTACCCTCTGCTTTCAAATAACATACATAATCAGTTGTTAAATACAAAAAAAAACAAAATTTCATACATATTTTTATTTCGATTAAAGTTACAAAATTATTACAAAATAAAACAATTGACTTGTAACATCTTAATAACCTGATCTAGTCAGTCAAAATATCATCAAAATTAAAAGTAGACACAAATAAAACGGGCATTTCAACAAATATTTTACAATAAAAACAAATCTATGTAACTGCATTAATCTCAATTTTCAATAGGCTTGTTCGCAAATCCAGTTAGTGACGTCACAAAATTAATTTGTTGATTGGCAAAATTGTATTTCAACATTATTGCATTGTAAAGTAATGGGACAGAATTTTATTTTTTAAATAACTTTTTACATACTAGTCTGATTTTAGATCTGTAAAATGCCTAATAAACTTTGAGATTTTCATATTTTCTCTACCAATTTACTTTTTCAAAATTTCCTCTGAATAATTTGAAACCTGTATTTCAAATATTTGGAAATTGTGAAAATTTTGAATGCTATACAAAAATGTCAATTAGATCAAATAAAAATAATCAAATATCGAAATTTTTTATATCCTGTTAAACTGTAAAATGTCTTCAATTCAAACCAAAAGAAATAACCAAAATACCTCTTCAAACAATTCCATACCAGTCAATTGAAAATGACATTTTTATGACCCTAATTTATGAATATGATTTCTTGCAAACCAAAAGGGTCCACAGGTAACGATGTTGTGACGTCATGGCAAAAAAGCCTATATATTTAAATTTTTCAATAATGATTACTTTTTTTTTGTTTTTATTTGCACAAGATATTGGCAGTAAATTCAACCTTCATAAATTCTTTTTTTGACAATATCAGATTTCCAGCCATTTTATTTCTAATTGTGAAATTTCCTGAAGGTTTTCTTTGATAAAAAACATAATTCTTTCTACCCATCGCATTGTTGTAATTCCTAAAAATATTTATTAAAATGCCTTTTATAATATCTCCAAAACCATTATATTTAATTATGACACAATTAACTTGACTAGTTTAAATTAAATATACTAATATAAATTGTAAAATTTTCTTTAATTCTAAATAGACACATTCAAAATGGGTTTTAAAGTTAAAAAATTAAACTATCAAATTTCATTATACATATTAGGCGTTATTTGCAAATTGTTGCGCTGTGGTCCCCAAACATTAAAAAATTAACAATTTTAGAGACAACTTGGTCAAATGAAAGTATGTGACTAGTATATGTACACAACTGGTATTTTGCCTTGCAGATTTCTTATGATATTACAATATTTACAAAATCCACTTATGGTTTTATGGAACATTCTACATTCCTTAAAATTTATGAATATGAAAATTGCACACATTATAAAGAGGACTGTCTGTATATCGAGGGTCTCAATATAGTTTTTATACAGAAATCAAAATTAACTATGCCGAGGAATTTTTTTTTCAGATCATGGCATAATGATTTGTAAAATATGATCCAAGAAAGCTGTTAAACATTATATTGGTTTTAGCAAAAAGCACCATAATCAATGAGGATGAAAATTACAAACTTGAATTTATATATGCATGTCAACAAAGAGATGACCCTTATAGGGGAGGAGGTTGTCTCATCGTGGAATCCCAATTATGTTTTTTTTCTAAATCCTGACATCCTGGACTTAAAAGGAACTTAAAAATAATGAAATCCTGATTCCAGATGAAAATATTTCCCAAAATCCTATGCTTGAATAAAAGAAATTCCAAAATCCAGGACTGGGTTGCACAAACGTCAATTAAAAATAAAGTTAATTGACATTTAAATTTTAAGTGTAAATTAATTTGGTTGAATTTGTTAAGGATTTAATTTACACTTAAAATTTAAATGTCAATTAACCTTAATTGACATTTGTGCAACCCAGTCCTGAGCTTTAAAACTTCCAATGCCGAAATCCCAAAAAACGTCCCCCCATATATAGGATTGGTAATGAATGCTTCAACATTTTTTCAAAAGAGATCTTTGAATATGACTGACAATGCTAAAGGAAAAAAAAAGAAAAGAACTGACACAGACAATATTAACAAAGAAAACATCTTTCAATGTATACATAGCCTTTCCTGAAAGGTGAATATAAACATTTCAAACAGAAATCCAACTGAACATATAAAAGTATGAACTACTGAATATAAATAAATTTAAAAACTATTTCTTTATATCAAATGTTAACAAAGGCAAGACCTAGAAAAAATATAATTCTCAAATACACAAAATCTAACAACTTGCAAATATAAAAATATAAACATAAACATTCCAAGTCAACAAATGTTCCAATTTATTGTCATTCAGAAGTAAAACATTCAATTTTTCAAATATCATTTATGAATATACATGTATTTGGTTGGTTCAATCAAAATGTCATGACAATTTGATTGGTTCCTTCAAAATTAGATGACATTTTGATTGGTTCATTCAAAATGTGGTCACATTTTGATTGGTTCATTCAAAATATTGGTTCTAGATTTGTATATTCACAGACTTGCCTACCGTTATAATTTTGGCTAAAAACTTACTATTTTCAAGGTCGTCTTACACCCTTATTAGGATGGTTTACCACTTCCTTCTGATTTGGTCAATTTGCGGTATTTTCAGAGAATTTCAGATACAGTCTGTCATTTCATTGCAGTTCTGTATATTTTAGAAGAAATTGGTATTTCTGGTTAAGAATAAAGAATGTGAAAATGATCTTTCAGACAAAAATTCTAGCTAGGTTACAATCTATGAGAAGAGTATTCTTAGTGTGAGGATTGTGTGGCTATATAATGTGCCATTCACTGTCAGGTGTAGTTTCTGTTCTGAAATTACATTATACGACAATAAAAAATGCATTACAATTTTTCATCTCAAATTACGAATTTTGATCAAGTAACTTACTAATTTTTTACCAAAATGGGTCGACAAGTCTGTATTTAGCAAATTTCTAAAATGTATATTAAGTATCAAGAGATATATAAATAAAATATCACTTTGTTCATTCATGAGATTTATAAATAAATAATATCAAAAATAAAAAGGCAAAGAAAAAAAAGGAGCATATATTTCCTAAGCCATTTTTCATTTCAAACATTAAATGAGGCTGAAAGGAAACTCGTCTCAACTGATGCCCTTTTGGACAGAAGATCTTGTTCACTTCAGATAGGTGATCAGATAATACAAGTTCTGAATATATAAATACTGATAAAAGAGACCTAGCAGTATATCTGGTGTAGACAGGTTTCCAATTTAGTCAGGGTTCTGTTGAGATACGTTTAAATACCAATTTAGTCAAGGTTCATAAGTCAAGGTTCTCAGGTTTCCAATTAGGCAAGGTTATAGTTAGACGGGTTTCAAATTTAGTTAGGGTTTAGTTTAGACAGATTTCAAGTTTAGTCAGGGTTTAGTTTAGGCAGGTACCCAATTCAGCCAGGGTTCTTTTTAGACAGGTTTCCAGCTTAGTCAAGGTTTAGTTTAGACAGGTTTCGAGTGAAGTCAGGTTTCCAATTAAGTCAAAGTTCTAGTTAGACAAGCTTACAATTTAGTCAGTGTCCTGTTTAGACAGATTTCTAATTTAGTCAAGGTCCTGTTTAGACAGGTTTAGTCTAGGTTCTGTTAAAATAGGTTTCCAATATAGCCAAGGTTCTGTT
>MJUU01027850.1:71918-96107 GCA_002080025.1 Modiolus philippinarum
ACCTGGACCATGGCCAATACATAACTTCAAATCAACTTATATGTTAAAGGGTCTCATTTTCAAACTATGTAACTAAACATTTATATTATATGATCCAATTTTAATTAAACGATTTTCCCTATTGCATGCCATCTTGGATAAGGGATGGATCTGCAGGACACAATTTTAAAGAAAATTAAGTATTGTGTCAAAGTTTATTTCCAACTGGCCAAATGGTTTTAAAGAAGAAGATCTTTGAATGTACTCCTATATTAAACTTTGTTTCCCATTGGTAGCCAATTTGCATAAGGTGCAGACTTGAAGGACATCTGTTTTGAAGGGGACCATCTAAGATACATTAATGTGACTAGCCAAGTTGTTTCAGATAAAAAATTCTTTGTATGCTCTTTCCATACAGTCGAGTAATAAATTAAGTTCCCTGCAGATGGCCATGTTGGATGACGTTTAGGCATAAAAGTCACAATACACCTCAAAAGCATCATAAGTGCCAAGTTCCGTTCAAATCCATTCATGTTAATTTCATTTCAGGTTAATTTCATCCATTGCTCACCAAGGGCTTTATTTACTAATATTTTTTAAAAATAAGCAGTCGATGAAGCTGAAATCCTACTTCAACATACATGTTAATAGATTTCATAGTAATTCACCACTAAACTCTCAGTAACAGACACAATATGTTTATATAGGCAAATCATTATAACATCAAATAAGGTAAAGATTAAGAAAGTATTTTTGCAAAAAAATTGCAGAAATTTGCACAAAAACACTGTTTTTGCTCTAAATTATGGAAGAAATAATTTTTTTAATGAAGTGATAGTAGGGAATTTCTCTAAAGCTTAAAAGAGAAAAGTTAACTAAAGAAGATTTGAACACAGAATTTAAAGGGAAATAACCCATAACCATATGGCATTGGAGAAAAAAAAAATAAAATAAAAGTGAAAAACAGCCAATAAATCATACACAGGCCTTTGGATTTTCTTCAAAATTTCAGAGTATGTAGATCTTGATATGCTGAACATTCTTTTAATTTACACTTCACCTCTATCTGTTACAGTTTTTGAAATAAAAAATAAAAAATGCACAAATTTTGAAAAATTTACGGAAAAAGGGCTATAACTCTCAGACGGGTTTTCCAATTTTCTTCAAAATTGCAGAGCAGATAGATCTGGCCATTCTGAACAATTTAACTCATGTCAGATTTTTGATATCTGCATCGGTTTTTGAGTTATTGGCTAAAAACTGCAATTTACCCCTAGGTTCTATTTTTAGCACCAGCGGCTATGTTTTTCATCGGATCATAATAAAATGAGGATCGTTTGTACAGGACATGTCATAGATGATTACTATAAAGTTTCAAACCAATCCCTCCAGTAGTTTCAGAGGAGAAGATTTTTGAAAGTGAGCTAACGACGGACGGACAGACAGACGGACGCAAAGTGATGGCAAACGCTTACCCTGGCATAGCCAGGTGAGCTAAAAAGGAACATATACTTCCTAAGCCATTTTTCATTTCAAACATTAAATGAGGCTGAAAGGAAACTCGTCTCAACTGATGCCCTTTTGGACAGAAGATCTTGTTTACTTCAGATAGGTGATCAGATAATACAAGTTCTGAATATATAAATACTGATAAAAGGGACCTAGCAGTATATCTGGTGTAGACAGGTTTCCAATTTAGTCAGGGTTCTGTTGAGATACGTTTAAATACCAATTTAGTCAAGTTTCTAATTAAGTCAAGGTTCTCAGGTTTCCAATTAGGCAAGGTTATAGTTAGACGGGTTTCAAATTTAGTTAGGGTTTAGTTTAGACAGGTTTCAAATTTAGTCAGGGTTTAGTTTAGGCAGGTACCCAATTCAGCCAGGGTTCTATTTAAGACAGGTTTCCAGCTTAGTCAAGGTTTAGTTTTGACAGGTTTCGAGTGAAGTCAGGTTTCCAATTTAGTCAAAGTTCTAGTTAGACAAGCTTACAATTTAGTCAGTGTCCTGTTTAGACAGGTTTCTAATTTAGTCAAGGTCCTGTTTAGACAGGTTTCTAACTTAGTCTAGGTTCTGTTAAAATAGTTTTCCAATATAGCCATGGTTCTGTTTCAATAAATTTCCAGTTTAGTCAGTGTCCTGTTTAGACAGGTTTCTTATTTAGTCAAGGTCCTGTTTAGACAGGTTTCCAATTTAGTCAAGGTCCTGTTTAGACAGGTTTCCAATTTAGTAAAGGTCCTGTTTAGACAGGTTTCTAATTTAGTCAAGGTCCTGTTTAGACAGGTTTCTAATTTAGTCAGTGTCCTGTTTAGACAGTTTTCTAATTAAGTCAGTGTCCTGTTTAGACAGGTTTCTAATTTAGTCAGTGTCCTGTTTAGACAGGTTTCTAATTTAGTCTAGGTTCTGTTAAAATAGGTTTCCATTATAGCAAAGGTCCTGTTTCAATAGCTTTCCGTTAATAAAGTATATAGTCATATATGACTAAATCAAGACAAGCCAAAAGTGAATGTTTTGGTCCCAGATGATACAGACTGTACAAAATTGGCCCAACAAGTCCAGTAGGTTTAAAAAATGAAAATTGGCAAGTTGCCAAAATGTAACAAGACAACTAGATTCTTATTACAAAACAACAAAAATGGTTTCTTATTACAAAACAACAAACAATCAACAAACATTATGCACATCATTTCAAACACATATGCCATATTCATCCATATCAAATATCATAAGTATGGATAGCTCAAAACAGATTTAAACAAATTCATTTTAAATTTCAGAAATCATTTTTATACCCAGCAACAAGTAGTGTGAAATAAGAAAACACAAAAAAATTATTAACTCACACACTAAATTAACTTTTGAAATCATATGTTGCACTTCTGGTATCGGTCTTTAGAATGAAAAGGACCAGGTTTAGGAACCTCTTAAAACAACTTACAAGACAATTTCATCAGTCCCAACAGAGGCTGGTTTTCAAAGGTTCCACTTTATAATAAATTTCTACATAGTTTGATGAAATATGTGTTATTTAACAAGGAAGTCTATTGGAGACTGAAATAGCCAAGTTATACCTAAAACCAATCAGGTGATCAAAGAGGAGCAATGAATTCCTTTTTTGAGGCAAATTTCTATTATTTAAAGAACAGATAGTAAACTATAACATACAAATAAACATTCAACAATAAACAAACAAAATATTGATATAAAATTTTATGTGTCGATATCAAGCTCTTGAGCACAATCTATAATTGGATCGCTTGTCCATCGAGTCTATTTTTGGTTCAGTTTGTCAGACCATGGGTTACTTCCCTTTAAAAACCAATATTTAAGTTGCATAATTATCATTTTATACTTGAGATTCAGTAAGCATTGGCACATTGGTATATTTGCTTATAATTTTGATTACACTCATGCAAAACAAGGGTATAAGGGGCCTTAAAATTGCAAAACATACAGAGATCTTTCGAACTAAGGGCTGTTTCAGAGATCTTTTGAACTAAGGGCTGTTTCAGAGGTCTGTTGAACTAAGGGCTGTTTTAGAATTAATTGTAAAAGGGAGTCGGAAGGCACTTTAATTAAAATTTGATGGGTGGTGGTCATTTCAGCCCCTTTCTGTATAAAGTAAATGGCAAAAAATCAATTAAAGTTTAATGCATGGTGAACCAAAATGAAAGGTGCCTTTCGACCCCCCTAAAAATTAAATCTGGAGTAGCCCTAAATGCGATACTGTTATGTTAATGTAGGGTATGAGTTTCCTAACAAAATGTCACTCTTCTGCAATTACATGATAGAAATTGCTTCAAAGCACTTGTGGGTATGAACTGAGAACATAGACTTAGTATTTTGGGTGCACATGTTTTCCCACATCCATTTGGTTTTGAATGCTTATGTAAGCCAAAAAAGTATCCTGTGAAATTTTATCCAAGTGTGTTTTATCCTGTGAAATTGTATCAAAGTGTGTTTATTTTTATAAAAAAATTCCTGAAAAACCAAAAGAAATCACTCTAGCATTTTGTTCCTTCCTCTGATTTTATTATAGGTAAAAATTGTACATCAAGGCAGTTTTTCATGACAGACACTATTATTTTAAATGATAAACTTCAAAGGTTTTTTTTTCATTTTATACAAACACAGTATAACACCACCAAATACATGAAAAAATAAAAATATCAGTGCTCTTTCTTTTGAACTTGACATTACAAATAATATCCCATTTATACACAGAAAAACATAATAGCTACAATTTTTAAATCAACTTATATACTCCTTAACAAACCCCTTTTACATGTTAAGGCCATAAGAAAAATATCCTAGATTCTAATCCCCACCCACTCCAATTTTTTTCACCCCCTCAAGAAATTTTATTGATTTTTGATAAATTTCTTTTAAAATGACAGCATTTTTCACAAAATTTGATAAAATAAAATTCCCCTGCCTCCACCAAATTTTGAGAAAAAATGGATGAGATCTAGGAATTATTTCATTATGGACTATGTTCTAACAATATGCACCAAAACAGAAAACATTGGTGGATATATTATCAATTCCATGGTTAGTAGGTGTACATTGTAGTTGTCATTTAAATCTTTTTTGTATTAGTCATAATTTTAAACATTAGCAAATTGAAGGTGTAGATTTTGGTAAGGCCGTAAGTTTCCACTCACTTATTTATACTGATAGAATATAGTAAAACAAGTTTGAATTTTGAAAAAATTTTAAAATTACACCATCAAATACCCATTTTCTCCCTTTTATATTAAAAAAAATTACCTCCCTTTCAAAAAACATGCTTTTCCATTCAACTTACTAATTTTGCAAAAATATTTATTATTTAATTTCTCTTATGATGCACACTTATTATCTATTCTTTGCACAAATAGTTATTTGTGGTACACAACGAGACTTTGAAGCTGGAGTTAGATATGAACTTATTGAATCTCTTTTACTGGAATTTCGTTGGTCAAGCGCCAAGTAATAACACACCACACGTGATGTGCTATTACTGTTTCGACGTTTCTATTGGACCACTGTCATGATTATTGTTACCTAGCAACGGTGTTCATTGAAACAAAAATAGAAGTTCAGCACTAAAGATTCACTGCATTTATTCATGAAAATCATAACACAGTAGTTTTAACAACTCGAAAGAATTGTATATTGCTGGATATTAACTCTCGTTACCTAATTTCAAATATATAAACTCGCCAAAGGCTCATTTATTATATTTTGAAATTACATAACTCTAGTCGATATCCATCCATATACAATTCTTTGTCGTTATAAAAACTATAAGTAAATAGTCTTAGCTTTTGGATAAAGGGTAGTTTTCCTTGAGTGGGAAAAACTTACTGCAATTTTAAAGAGTTATGTCAAATTTCATAGGTTTAACCCTTTAAATCATGTCTGCTTTCATCAATCATATTTCTCAAAATGGGATTTCAATAAATAATTTAAAAAAATCTCATTAACATTTAACATTACAGAACAGATAAAATAATATATTTCTTTATGACGAGTTCTTAAGAAAACATTTATGATAAATTTGAGAATGAACTGTGTCCACAAATGTTTATATAAATGTATTGAAATCAAACACGCACATGAAATGCACATGCAATGAGTCATTTCAGAATGTTTCAGTAAATTATGTGAACGATAATATATTTTCAAAATGAAGAATCTTTTCATAAAAGATGTGTGAACTGATCCTTTATCAAATACTAAAATATGTTATACTGAACATCATTTTGACCAAACATTTTGTAACAAATACATGTACCTAGATACTAGCAAGAAAGTTTTCAGTTTACTAAGGGTTCAATTTTAGACATGTTTTCAAGAACTACATTACAATAACATAAACCAACTATTATTCCTGAGCAATTATTATGTACTAGAATCACATGAAATGACAAATGATCTCATGTTATTATGTTAATTTGAAAAAAGCTCCTCCAGATATAAACTGCCCCTAAACCGATGTAAAATCATGATTTGCTCAAATAAATAATTATAAAAATTAATTCATTTACACCAAGATGAATTCATATCATAATCTGGAATAAGAATTTCTCATTCTCCTTTTCCCCATCCTATTCATTGGTATGACTGACTGGTTCCCTTTACTTTACATGAGATCTGGTACCTGATGCAGATGTTATCTGAAAAATAAAAACAAACTATGAGTAATTAAATTATAACATTAAAGCTAGGTGGTCCGATTTATAAGGGTTTTCATTGTTTGTAAGTATGAAATTATTACAGCAGAGTTCGTTTATAACAAACAGGCTTATAACGAAATAAATAAAAATCCCCGATCCCAACACTTTTAAAACAACATATTTTTGAAGGCTTATTACGAATTTTTTTTATAACGAAATCAGGCTTATAACGAAAAAGAATTGAAACATGAACAGTATTTTAATTGCTCAAAATTTATCTGATATAATGAAAACAGATTGTTCAACAAACAAATCATGTTCATGTCAACTGTTTTACACAAATCACCGCATATTTCAATTGCAAAGTGCACCTGACACTTTCAAACTTTACTTTTAAAACTCGAAACAAACACCATATTTCACAATGACATTTACAAAAAAAATTTAGAAGATGATTTTTTTGAAGTTGGTAATTCTACATGACTTCTCTTATAACGAACGATGCTTATAACAAAATATAATTGAGAGTCCCCTGGAATTCGTTATATACAAACTCTACTGTACTTCTATTTGAAATTCATTTTCCATTTGATGAGTTCAAACACCAAAAGGACCGATGTAAACAGTTTGAGCTAGAGCAGTATTCGAGAGATAGAGATCAAACCCAGTTTAAACTTGAACATAGGGGCAACAAAAAGGGTTCTTGATATAAATGATGCTCAAGTTATTGCAGTTTGACCCATCAAAGTTCAATTGTATATCTGATAGTTTCATGATATATACATTTCCCATTACTATAGTTTCAGATAAAGCTGACAATTTCCTGATATTTCCTATAACTATAGTTTCAGATATATCCCACAATTTCCTGATAACTATCATAATTATTGTATGATGGTTTCATGATAACTTTCATTATCCAAAATTATGGTTTCAGATATGTACGATAGTTTCCTGGTAGCTTTCATTATCCATAACTGTGCTTTCAGATATGGTTTCCTGTTCCATAACTATGGTTTATATAAATGCATATCTGATGGTTTCCTGATAACTAACATTATCCAAAATTATGGTTTCAGATGTATCTCATGGTTTCAGGATTACTTCATCATCCATAACNTCCAAATCTCACCAAAAGGGGAGGTGCACATCTTTAATATGTTCAGAACAACTGTGCAAAGTTTCAAAAGCATCAGATATAAGGTGTCAGTGTTTCAGATTACACATACTCAGTACCGTAATGTTAAAATTTGATGAAAAAATGACTAAGTTCAACAATGGATTAATTCCACAATTTTTTTCCAAATCTCACCAAAAGGGGAGGTGCACATCTTCAATGTGTCCAGAACAACTGTGCAAAGTTTCAAAAGTATCAGGTTAAAGGTGTCGGAGTTTCAGATTACACAAACTTGGTACCCCCAAAGCGTGACGGACGGACGGACGGACGGACGGACGGACAGACGGACGGACGGACAGACGGACGGACGGACGGACGGACGGAGTCGAGCGGCTCCTAGACCTGCGGTCACCGTTGGTGACGCAGGTAAAAATCCCCGGTCCCAACACTTTTAAAACAACATATTTTTGAAGGCTTATTACGAATTTTTTATAACGAAATCAGGCTTATAACAAAAAGAATTGAAACATGAACAGTATTTTAATTGCTCAAAATTTATCTGATATAATGAAAACTGATTGCTCAACAAACAAATCGTGTAGATGTCAACTGTTTTGCACAAATCACCGTATATTTCAATTGCAAAGTGCACCTGATACTTTCAAACTTTACTTTTAAAACTCGAAACAAAAATCATATTTCACAATGACATTTACACAAAAAATTAAGAAGATGATTTTTTTGAAGTTGGTAATCCTACATGGTTTCTCTTATAACGAACGATGATTATAACGAAATATAATTGAGAGTCCCCTGGAATTCGTTATAAACAAACTCTACTGTACTTCTATTTGAAATTCATTTCCCTTTGATGAGCTCAAACACCAAAAGGACCGATATAAACAGTTCGAGCTAGAGTGGTATTCGAGAGATAGAGATCAAACTCAGTTTAAACTTGAACATAGGGGCAACAAAAAGGGTTCTTGATATAAATGGTGCTCAAGTTATTGCAGTTTGACCCATCAAAGTTCAATTGTATATCTGATAGTTTCATGATATATTCATTTCCCATAACTATAGTTTCAGATAAAGCTGACAATTTTCTGATATTTCCTATAAATATAGTTTCAGATATATCCCACAATTTCCTGATAACTATCATAATTATTGTATGATAGTTTCATGATAACTTTCATTATCTACAATTATGGTTTCAGATATATACATGTACGATAGTTTCCTGGTAGCTTTCATTATCCATAACTGTGCTTTCAGATATGGTTTCCTGTTCCATAACTATGGTTTATATAAATGCATATCTGATGGTTTCCTGATAACTAACATTATCCAAAATTATGGTTTCAGATGTATCTCATGGTTTCAGGATTACTTCATCATCCATAACTATGGTTTCAGATTTGGTTTCCTGTGAACTTTCATTATCCATAATTATGGTTTACATACATGCATATCTGATGATTTCCTGATAACTAACATTATCCATATTATGGTTTCAGATATTCCTTATCTATAATTATTGACTATTTTGCCTCAGACAATTCTAAATGGTTTCATAATAACATGTCTTATCCATAACTATGGTTTCAGATATATCTGATGGTTTGATGATAACAATCATTACCGGTACCCATAATTATGGTTTCAGATATTTTCTTTTAATTCACCTTATACATAACTATGGTCTCATATATATTTGATGGTTTCGTTGCAACTTACCTTATCCATAACTATTGTTTCAGATATATCTGATGGGTCTGAACAAAACAAACTAACATGGAACGGTCCAAATGTAGTTTCTAATACACCTTTGTGGGTAGATATCTTGGCTTTCTTCATTGGTTTTACTTTACTACCTATCCTGTGAATGGATAAAGATGAATAAATAACTCTATGAAAAATAAGAAGATGGCATTCCATTAATGTCCACTACTGTGAAGTTTTTTTGTTTTTTTTTTAAACATAGGTAATCAACGATTACAAAGTTCGCCTCGTTATGCCACGTTGTTGCAGCAACAAAATTTTGCCTGGATGCCGACATACTATCAAAATTGCATGCATATGCAAGGTTACCTGAACCAACAATGTACAGTTACTGAGCTATGAACTCGGATGTATACATTAATGTAAGTCATTCATGCATAAAATGTAGGTTTAAGTGACCTAATTTTGTCTGAAAGCTGAGCTACCATCACAGATGCATGCACATGCACATGCAAGATGATCCTACCATGTACAGTACCTGAGATCTGATCCCTGACATGTACTTGAATGTAAGTCACTGAAGTGGAAAATGTGGGACAAAGTGACCCAATTTTGCCTGGATGCTGACCTACCATCAGAGATGCATGCATCTGCAAGGTTAGATGATCATACCATGTACAGTGACCGAGATATTAACTTGGATGTAAACTCGAATGTAAGTCAGTTAAGCGGAAAATGTAGGTCAAAGTGACCTAATTTTTCCTGGATGCTGACTTGTCATCAGAGATGCATGCATGTGCGAGGTTAGATGATCCTACCATGTACAGTGACCGAGATCTGAACTCGTCCCTAAACTTGAATGTAAGTCAGTCAAGCAGGAAATGTAAGTCAAAGTGACCTAATTTTGCCTGGATGCTGACCTACCATCAGAGATGCATGCATGTGCAAGGTTAGATGATCATACCATGAACAGTGAATGAGATATCAACTCGGATGTAAACTCGAATGTAAGTCAGTCAAGCGGAAAATGTAGGTCAAAGTGACCTAATTTTGTCTGGATACTGACCTGCCATCAGAGATGTATGCATGTGCAAAGTTAGATGATCCTACCATGTACAGTGACCAAGATCTGAACTCGGACATAAACTTGAATGTAAGTCACTCAAGTGGAAAATGTAGGTCAAAGTGACCTAATTTTGCCAGGATGCTGACCTACCATCAGAGATGCATGCATGGGCAAGGTTAGATGATTGTACCATGTACAGTGACCGAGATCTGAACTCGGACATAAACTTGAATGTAAGTCACTAAAGCGGAAAATGTAGGTTAAAGTGACGTAATTTTGCCTGGATGCTGACCTACCATCAGAGATGCATGCACATGCACAGTTAGATGATCATACTATGTATAGTTACTGAGATATGAACTTGGATGTAAATTTTAAAAATCCGACAAAAATAAAATCCACCTTTTTTGGCTCTGACACTTTTCTCAAGGATTACAATGAAAAACATGCTTTCTTCAACACCTTTATTTCAAAATATCTACCAGGTACCCTTTGAATTATTTATTTTGAAAATTGTCTAAATCCAAAAAATCATTGCAGAAAGAATCAATGAAAATCTAAAAATTGAATTATCTCCCCTCCTGGTTTTGGACAATAATTTCATTCCTTCATGCACATCACCATATAGTGCCCTTCCCTTGTGTAAAGTTTCATAAAAATCCTTGAAGTGGTTTAAGAGGAGTTGCGCTTACGAGGTTATCTGTGCGGATGGAACCAGTGAAAAGTCAAAGTTTAATTATCTCCCCTTCCTGGCTTCGGACAATAATTATATTCCTTTATGCACACCTCCATATAGTGTCCTGCCTTTGTGTAAAGTTTCATTTTAATCCTTTAAGTGATTTAAGAGGAGTTGCACTTACGAGGTTATCTGTGCGGATGGAATCATCGCAAAGTCAAAGTTAAATTATCTCCCCTTCCTGGCTTCGGACAATAATTATATTCCTTTATGCAGATCTCCATAAAGTGTCCTTCCTTTGTGTAAAGTTTCATCAATATCCTTCATGTGGTTTAAGAGGAGTTGCGCTTACAAGAAGTGTGGACAGACGGACAGACGGACCGACAGACAGACAGGGTGATTCCTATATACCCCCTAAACTTCGTTTGCGGGGGTTATAATGCAAGCCACTCAAGCAGAAAATATAGGTCAGAGAGACCTAATTTTCTTTGAGGCTGTGAGATAGCCCAAGATGCACCTGCATGCAAAGTTTGATGACCCTACCCTGCATAGTTACCAAGATATATACCCAAACGCAAACGAGGACGCGGACGAGGACGAGGACGCCGGGGGTACTCCAATAGTCCCCCTCAACTTCGTTGAGGCGAACTAAAAACTCTAAGGAAAATATACATTTCATAGGAACTGAATTTTGTGGTTACAGCAAACCAAAAAATCCACAAAAATTGGAACCACACAAACAATAGCACTTTAACAGTATTTCTGTGAGACACAAATGATGCCACTGCAAACCATTGTTGTAGATGGGGAGACAGATATACAAACACAAAAACAGATAAAAGAGTAAAACAATATGCAGAAATTTTATATCTGAAATTTTAAAGAACAACCGTAGTCTTTCTTAAATGTGCTGGTCTGTAGGGGTGTAACAATACACATTTTTGGCAAACAATATGTATTGCGATATTCTACCTGCATTACAATACATACCACAATACATTTCTTCTTATGAATCGGCTGCCATTACAACTAAGGTCGCTTATGACATCGCGGAAAACTCAAAGAGATTGAAATAATCTGAATAAATTGAATGATTTATACCAGTGCCTACCACTTTATACCAGTAACTACCACTCTGTAACGGTACATACCATTGAATATAAGTAAATTTAACTGTAACAATATCATCAACTTTATCAGTAGTTCGGTACAACCCATACATCCCTAAGTCTTGTTGAAGGTGTTGTTTTAATTCATTTATATCTTCTGTTCCCGTGGCTTTTAAAATCAGTGGAGATTTAGGGTCCCCACCTTCGTATTCCGCTAGCATCCATGAAGTACTTGATTCGTCTGATCTGACATCTTGAATCGCAGAGTATACATCTGGGGATATCTCTATCTGTGCCCCTCCTGATGCTACCCCAGGACCAGTTTTAGCAGCAGGTCCCCTTTTTGGTAATTGATTTTGTGTGAAGCCTCTCTCCTGCATTCCAGATTTGTCCTCTATCACTTTTGATTTTTTACCTGTATTTTCTTCTAACTGAAAGAGATGAAATGCATGACACTAATTTCATGTTAAGATTAAAATCAACAGCAGTTAATGAGATGCTATTTTTTCTAATTTCTAGCACATATAAACACCTCCTGGCAAATTATTCATTGAAACAATAACTAACATGTTTGTAATTTTTTTTTCTCAGTTAGTTATTGGTCAATCATGTAAATGTCTCGTGTCAGTTTCTAGAAAAAGAGCAACCAGATGTTGATGAAATTAACACCTGCATCATTGTCTAGCAAAATGGTTTTTGGATTTTTATGACTAAGATTACTCAAGTTTTTGGTTATATAACATTTTTATTAAAAAAATTTCACTCGACATTACTTTTAATGAATGGCGCAATGAAACATATAGCAACGATGGTAGCAACAAAATGTCGGCATATTAGAGAATGGAGACTAGGGAGACCACTTTACTTCAGATAAATGCAGTAGAAATAAGAGAATCTTGAAAAAGAGGTAATAATACATATAGTCTCTAACATTGTTTTCCAGTTTATAACGATAATTTCTCAAATTTTTATAGTTAAATTTTCACAATTTAAAGTTCTTGGTAAACCTAGAACTTAAAATTGTGAAAAATTTAACTATCTCGATTTTAGAAATATACATAATAAACTGGAAATAATGTTACAGACTATATGTATTATTACCTCTTTTTCAAGTTTCTCACAACAAAGAGCCAAACAAACTTAAACTATAGATCAAGTCCAAGCAATGCATGTGTAGTTCTTTTTTTAATAATATATTCAGACAGAACCAACTGAAATTGATTACATAGGAATCAAAGATTAACAAAATTCACATCATAATCGAACATGATCTCATCAACCTAATTTGGCCAAGAACCTGCCATCAAAGATGATTGCTGTGCATAAGCAAGGTATTATAACCCACCATGTACAGTAACTGATATTTGAATTCTGAGATAAACTCAAATTGATCAATCAAATATGGTAGGTTAGCAGCCTAATTTTGCAAAAAGCTAACCTAGATGTTAGATTAATTGCCATAGCAGTACCTGATACTAGTATATGACTCATCCAACTTAATAACTTGTAAGTATAAGTTTATTATGCCAAACATGTAGGTCACTGTGACCATACTTCTTTGGAGACTGACAGACAATTGTATGTCTACATTGTATTGCAGATCTCCAGATAAGAATTGACCAATTAGGTAATTTCACTCACAGTTTTGTTATCAATGAGAAACCTTGGTCAGTTGTCTCCCTGTACCAAGTTAGCTATATATCATTTTAATTTAAATATCAAAAGAAGGTATTGATATGCTAATCAAAATTATCTCCTCTTTGAACCACACAAAACTAACTTGGTACAGGGAGATAACCAACCGATGTTCCTCAATAGGTCATTAACATTTTCACAAGAAAAGTCATATATGTTCACCCCTTACAGTTAAAATGAATGGGTTTCAGAACCCTCAGAGCTGCAGTATATTGATAATAAAATAAACATGTTTTAAGATTATTAAAAATTGCTATCACCTATCAAAAGAATCAATTACAAGACTATAAATTTTAAACATGCGTAATTGAAAATGGTTAAGCTGTCAATGCATATCAAGTGACAAGTTCACTGTTTGACGTTATGGCCAAGGTGGAGATCATATCATCAATTTTATCAACCTTTTTTTTCTACTTTATTGTTTTGATTGATTGATTAGTTAGAGTTTTACGTACAGTGAGCAATTATTCAGCTATGTAAGGAAGAGAACAAGCTAACCAATTGAAACCGTCACGAGAAGATAAAAAGGAAGAATGGGCAACTGGGGCAACAAGATTTTACTGAGACTGGAATATAAGTAAGTGGGTAGGGGCAGGAAATTAAGCCTTCCATGAGACCCCTAGTGAGTCAGCTCTTTTATGAGATATTTAGGAGGGGTCAAATTAATCAATTCAAATAAAAAAATATAAGTGAAAGAAGAAAGACCTAAAGATGGTATTAACAATTCGGGCATCGAGTTTTGACTGCCACTTGAAAATGGGGTAATGGGTAGGAGTCAGGAAAATAGCCTTCTATACAAATGGGT
Source organism: Modiolus philippinarum (assembly GCA_002080025.1). Classification (NCBI taxonomy): domain Eukaryota; kingdom Metazoa; phylum Mollusca; class Bivalvia; order Mytilida; family Modiolidae; genus Modiolus; species Modiolus philippinarum. Next base: position 86,245 of record MJUU01027850.1, read on the forward strand.
CTTCTTTGTAGAAGAAACATAGCAGGGGTTTTTATACTTCATAGAGAGTGACATTTTGTCTCCAAAATTTGTATTCCGGCTTTCTTTTGTAGATACTTTGTTGTGACCTGGCATTTATGGCGGATTTCGTATTATATTTGCAATTCTTCAATGAATATACCAATATTCCTCAAGTAACACCTATAACAACTCCTTCAAAACTCCCATCTTTTCTTTGTCAATCAACCAATCAAGATTCTATAGAATTCTTTTGTATACCAATTTGTCATTACTGGAGTATCAAGGTAAACCCCTTCAGGCAGTACAAATTGGTATACAATAGAATTTCTATAGAATCTTGATTGGTTGATTGGCAAATAAAAGACAGGAGTTTAGAAGGACTTGTTATATGTGTTACTTTAGGAATATTGGTATGTTCATTGAAGAATTGCAAATATAATACGTTATTGAGCCAGGAAACCCGCCATAATCCATATCCTTTCACTGTTCATTTCCCCATTATGTCTGACTACCCCACATAGATTGGGCTTCACCTACCCACCACCTGGGGATGTGCCTGGCAGCATTGTTTTGAAAGAGACCTATAGCAACTTTGTTTATCTATTGAAAGCTTCCCTTGTTTAAAAGTGATTGCCAAATTTCTGAAATAGGTATGTTTTATTTCCAGTTTTATGAATAAACCGTATATCTGCAATTTGAATCTGTTGTGGGTATTTTTACTTGAAAATCTGAAGTGCTTAAGGTCAGTGTTTTTTTATTCCTTCGTTTACAGATTTTTTTATAAAAAATGTTGAAGGGGCGGCAGTGAAAAAAAAATCCAGACCTTCATCAGACCTAGTGAAAGAGAAGTTAAATATCTGTGACAATGCATCCATTCCATAAAGCGCTCAATCAAACTGATCTAGCTTCATTAAAGGCGCAGGCTTATTTTGATACCGATCCCATGCATGCTGCAGCTACCACAAGATTGTTTATATTGGTTTGGTCTTTTATATTGTAAACAAACGTTAACAACCAAGGTTTTTATACACTTTTTTTTTTCAAGAAAATTTTGCTCGGCGTGAATACAGAAAATACAATAATGAAAAAGCTTAATTTTTCCAAATCTGAAAAAATCGGGACGGCATATCCGTAAAACAGTCAATAAAAAAACACTGGCCTAATTATAAGACGTTTTAAATTTTCGGTCGATTTCACTCTCAAAATTATTCTACTGCTACCCGAAACCAAACGATCAAACAACAGGGACAAGGTTCAATTTAACGCTTTTTCTATAACCAAGAAGAGTTTCCTACCAAGATCTATCACAAGTTCTTACAAGACAATTGGGTGAAAATACACAACTCTCCACGATAGAATTGGGTGAAAACTAATTGTTGCAGAAATATTTGGGTTATGTCAGTTTTAATTGGGTCACCAGACACATGTCAAAGGGAATACATTGGGTTTTCATTGATTTTAATTAGGTAATCATGCAAATATGCAGCTTATCTGTTGCTCTGTATTGAGTATACACCTAAACATGGATGCAGTAATGTGGACACTTGGGGTACTCCTTAAAATCTTTAAATGGAAGCAAACTAAAAATGACAGAAATGCTATTTTTCATTTTAAATTGCAATGCAAATGAGAATTTCAGGAAAAACCAAAACTCTACCTATATATATATTTCACAGCTCTCCTTGAATCATTACCAAAATATTATTAGTTTTTCAACTTAATATTTATAGACATGAATTCCTCTTTTTTTAATTAAGCTGACTTTGCTTTATCAGACACAAGTGTATTACATTTATATTGTCAGTCTTACCTGTTGTAAAATTTTGTCTTTTTCAAAATCTTCTCTGGCGCTTGTTTCTATAAATAGATGGTACGGTGAAAACATCCCCTGAACACTTCCATGTACCACACCAAATCTCCCTTTCTTCACAAAGGACACTTTATCACCAACCCTACAATTGAATAACGATTCTAATATGGCCCCCTGTATACACTACAGCATTTGTATATAAATAAATTACTAAAACTACAAAACTCTGTTACATGGTATAGGTCCCCATACTGATAATCCATGCCAAAATTGCAGATGATTCAAATAAATGGTTCTTGAAAAATTTGTGACAAAAACTTTCTTTCGGGAGGCAGACGACGACAACTCAGATGCAAGATGACTGATATATATATAGTGATCCCTTTATAGAAAAAAAGAAGGGAAACCAGGAATGTGTCAAAGAGACAATGACCAAAAGGGGAGTAATAACAACTCAAAGCCACCATAAGATCTTCAATGAATGGTGAGGAAACCCCACACCCAACGGCAGGTTGGAGTCGGCCCCAAAATAAAGAGTAATCAAGTTCAGCAAAATAAATATCATCATAGACTCCTATAGACATAAAGTGTACTAACTAGAAAACAGACAAGACACACAAAGGCTTAATAAATTTCCTGACTTAAGACAGGCGCAAACCTGCTGCGGCAGGGTTAAACTAGTTTTATTGGGCCCAAACCTCCCCCCTATAGCCAATGTGATAAATCAAAAAACAATAATAACAGCAGTAAAATTCAGTTAGCAACAGGACTGAGTCAATTGTGAAAAATGAAACTGAAAGAACTAAATATACAGACATAAACATGAAATCACAAAAGACTACTAGCAGTTAACTGACCTGCCAGCTCCAGACCCATTACCAACTGACAAATAACGTTATGTACCCTCAGTATACAGCTTCCACCAAGATCCCTTCCTGTGAGGAGTTTAGCATACTGATTTCATGCATATACCAGACTACATAACCCGTGTTCATGCAATACTGATTTTAGAAATTTAGAATGTGTTTAGTTGAGATGCAAAGACCCTTTCAAAAAATAAATGTTAATACCAAAGAAGGCCATACGTAATGACTTTATGACAATAGCATAATTATAACCCTTATGAATTAGACGATTTAAAGGTTTAATAAGTTTGTTTGGCGAGTTTAAGTATTTTTTACTCTTATGTAAAACATTACCGTAAAATAAGGGATGTGAAATACCAGTCTTGATTAGATGTAATTTACAGGTTGCATTGTATTTATGAAATAAGTCGCCATTTTACCTAAAGGTGTGTTATGTGCTAAATCTTGTATATTCAGTGGTCTTTCAAATTGTTTATTTTTCTCTTAATTTTTAAACAACAAAAAACATTGCCACAATTCCTTACACTTGCACTGGCTTGCAAAATTAAGCCCAACTTTTCCCTATTTGCACAAGGAAAATTATGATATGGCATTCCCACTTCCTGTTTAAATCTTCTGTACTTCATGCCAGGAAATTTTCTCTAATAAATTTAAAATTTTCATAGTAATCAGATTTTAGTGGAGAAAATTTCACTGAAATCTGATAAGCGATGACTAATGTTATGGCGGATTTCCTGGCTCAATAACGTATTATATTTGCAATTCTTCAATGAACATACCAATATTCCTCAAGTAACACCTATAACAACTCCTTCAAAACTCCTATCTTTTCTTTGTCAATCAACCAATCAAGAATTCTATAGAATTCTTTTGTATACCAATTTGTCATTACTGGAGTATCAAGGTAAACCCCTTCAGGCAGTACAAATTGGAATACAATAGAATTTCTATAGAATCTTGATTGGTTGATTGGCAAATAAAAGACAGGAGTTTAGAAGGAGTTTTATAGGTGTTACTAGAGTTCATTGAAGAATTGCAAATATAATACGTTAAAAAGCCAGGAAACCCGCCATAACCTTTTTTAATATGGTTTCATAAGAGTTATTTAAAAAACCTAATGCTGACACTTTGTGCAGGCACTGTAACTGAATGTGTAGAGAAAAATGTAGATAAGGGTTTAATTGAAAAGAGGGTGATGCATGGTTATTTTCATGCAGGGTGTGCTACATGTTGCCATGTAGGAGTGTTATTATTTGCCATTTTTCATGAAAACTGCAAAAATGCATTATACAAGCCATTTTTCTATTTTTCATTTTTAAAACAAGTGTGGGCCCAAATTGATGTCTCACCCATCCCTTCATGGTCGCGAAATTGATGTGAATTCTCAAACTGACTAAATCAGAAAACTAAACAAATTCTGTGAAATTGGTAAAGCAATTGAGCAAACTGTCATGAATCACCAAAATCGAAAATATCAGTAACCACTGATAGATACTGAAAACCAAACATGTTCATTAGACCGTACAAATGAGGTCAAGGGATCAAGCCAAACAGCAGGCTGTCATGTTCCATTTAAGACAAACCCAAATACCAAATATTATTGACCTTACATTGATACTGGGAAACTTAACATGATCACTGGACCATGAAATTGAGGTCACAGACAAAAGCCATATAGCAGACTGTCATGTACTACCCAAGACCAACCACAAACACTTGCTCACTAGACCGTTAAATTGAGGTCAAGGACAAAAGCCATATGACAGAGTGTCATGTACTATCTAAGACCAACCTACATACCAAATATGATTGACCTACCACTTGTAGTTACTGAGAAACTAAATAAAGCACAAAAACTTAACAAGTTCATTGGACCGTGAAATTGAGGGTCACAGACAAAACCATATAGCAGACTGTCATGTACTACTCAATACTAACCTATATACCAAATATCATTGACCTACCACTTATAGTTACTGAGAAAATGACCTTATCACAAGAACTTAACATGCTCACTAGACCGTGAAATTGAGGTCAAGGACAAACACAATATGACAGACTGTCATGTACTACCTAAGACCAACCTACATACCAAATATCATTGACCTACCACTTATAGTTAGTGAGAAACTAAACTAAGCACAAAAACTTAATAACATGTTCATTGGACCATGAAATTGAGATCACAGACAAAAACCATATAGCAGACTGTCATGTACTACTCAAGACCAACCTATATACCAAATATCATTGACCTATCTTTAATAGTTACTGAGAAAATTACCTAATCACAAAAACTTCACGAAAGTTTACGTCGCCGCTGCCATGATACTTTGTACGCATATGTCTCGCTTTCCGTGCCTTTCGTCGCGGGCGAGACAAAGAAGTTTTAGTTTTTGTACTATTGTGCACTGTATCTCCTGAACAAGCCTAAAAAACTGACCAGCATTCCAGGGTCTTATGCTCTTCTTTAACAAGTAATAACTATGTGTTTGGATGAAAACACAAAAGTCTCCAAAACAAACTCCCATTTCAAAATTTGAAGTGTAAATAAAACATTTACTCAAGCCTTCTGTATTGCTTCATAAAGACTGAAACACTTCCAATATTACAACGTTTTCCATTTCCTTAGTACCGGTAACAGCATCCCTTTTGTTGACATTTCGAAGCCTGGAAATAACTTAACTCAAGGCGGACAACATACGTCATACATCCGGGTATGTTTCTCTAAAAAAGTTATAATGGCGGTTACAATTGGTTCGCTTCACAAGGTAAGTTTGCATTTTTATTTCATGATACATTATTTATTTCAGAAAACAACAACTTCACGGAAGATTATGGAGTTCAAAGTTTCGGCACATATTTTAGTTTTGTTCCACAATGGTTTTTGCTATGAAAACATTTCAAGTTTTACCCAGATTTCAACATTGGCACTTGTATGGATACATACACTGTATATGCATTTTTTAATCAAAATGACACTCTGTGATAATTAGACACAGAATTTAATATGAAATTGAGTGTTACTTGACATAATGGTTATCCTTTTAATTCTTGTGTTCCCATAATCAGCCAAAATGTCCTTCTGATTTATTTTCTCGGAGGATTCTTGACATGATAGCATACACTTCCATGTAATAAAACGGATACATACACTGTCTAAACCTTTGCAGATTTTATTGTCACAAATCAAATATAAATTGCCGGTTCTACCATCCATCCTTCAGTAAAATTATTGTTGTGTAATAAAAAGTTATGTTTTGCAGTAATAGATTTATATTTTAATGAATGTTTAGCATGTTTTAATAACCAATCGTTTTTGGTAGATGTTTTTACGACTAAAAAGTTATTTATCATCCTTCCCTTTGGCAATATCAGTCTGCAGAGTTCTTCCGCAAAACATGTATCTAATTGACCCGGATATATCAGAAGTTGACCTGGATATATCAAGCCATTCTACCAACGTTTCAAAGGTAACTACTTTTTTCAAGCGTTCACAGGAAATCAAACTGATAAAGTAAACATCTACTACATTTTCTCTTTAATTAGGTGTTCAAAAACAGAGTGATAATTACGCAAATAGATAAACTAGACGTCACAAAAACTACAGAAACTAGGTCACTGATATATCCTGCAAAGCTTCCGTGTTTTCACATCATGACGTCATAAAAGCTTTAAGGAACGGTAGAATAACGTAACAACCAGTGCTGCAACATTCAAAATCAACATTATTTCGATTAATTCGGTTAAAATATTTATCCGGTAACAAAACATTTGGTGAAAAAGTGATTAACAACAGACTTTATGTCGGTGTTAAAAACTACAAAATATGTATTATATAGCTGAATATTGTTGCAAGGGCGAGAATGACATATGTTGAACTACGAATAGGGTTTATGTATTTTAAGGCTGACGTGGCAATAACTAGGTTAGCTTTTGCCATCATATGAGGTCAGTCTGTTTGTCGTAAGGGGGTGACCATTTGATTTTCAAGGGGGAGGGCTTGGGCGATTTTGTAAATAAATAATTTAATCTTTGTGCCAGTGAAAATAAATTTTCTAATCCTACTTGTCATGAAAATAAGTAATCTGATTTTGATTGAAGAATATGCAAATGCAAATAAATAATTTGATGTGACATTGTGGAAAATAAATAATTTGTTCAAAATTTTCTTGAAAAGAAATAAATTTTCTAGGCAATATCGCCCAAGCCCTCCCCTGAAAATCAAATGGTCGTCCCCTAAACTTTTCATTCAAAGATCTCCTCGGTATTGTTTCAGTATTTGTCAGCCGATGTCTCTTATATCAAGGGTCAAATGAGAAAAAAAAGTCTCAATCAAAATGGTCCTTAAGACGGTCCTTTTGAAGAAAGATCAGACATATCCGCACCTGTTCAAAGACGGTCGCCAGCAGAGGACAGTTTAATAATTGGACAATATGGAAAATGCATTCAAGGATCTTCTCTAAAACTGCTAGCCCCATTCAAACCAAGCTTATGCAAAGTAGTCCTTAGATGATCATCATAACCAGCAGGTCACCACATCATCCAAAACTGGCAGCAAGTGGAGCATCATTCAAGATTGGACCCTTTGCAAAACATATTTGAAAAAGATTTTACCTTCATAAAATACTGGACATATTAAAACTAATAGACTTTAGATGGTCCAATTCAACAATTTTATCCGGCAGGTCAACACATTATCCAAGATGACTGCCAGACTGGGACATACCCAACATTGAACCCTACTGAAAACTCATTTTGAGATATTTTCTAAACTGCTTATCTACACCAGAACAAGCAGAAATGAACAAGACATTAATTACACTTCAAAAAAGAAAAAAAAAATTCTCAGACTTAACCAAAAATCTTGAGCACGGACCAAGTGCTCTATAACTGGTTATGTAAGCGCTCTCGGAATTTCTTGCATTTTACACTAATGAGACATAATTTGTCGAAATGGCCATATACAGAATTAAATTCTCAGTAACTTCGGTATTTTTTTATTTGAAACTCCATAAGAATCTTTCGTAGTTAACAAAACTCACACCAGATATTCCAATAACGATGCCACGGAGCATATTGCTCCATGTGTATTGTATCCTGTTTTCCCCATTTGATGATATGATAAATAATACACGGAGTTCCTTTTGCTCTGTTTGATTTTATCATAACATCAAAGGAAAAAAGATGATACAAAACACACGGAGCAACATGTTGTGTGGCATCTTTATCGGATACCCAGTCGTGAAACTGGAAAACAAATGGGCAGTTGTATACAAGTTCATAGTAACTGTCATCGATCTATTCACATGATTCTTGAGAAACTAAATAAACACGAAGAAAATCAAGACTTTTTGTGTAGACATTATGTTAACCATATAGTTACCTTTAAGGGAATAACAAGATGTGTTTGAGAAACACTATGCCCCTGGTAGCAACCATGTCTACCATTCAAAAATAATGCAAAAATCACATCTGGTTGCAAAGATATAGGCAATGTTAGAGTTTAAAAATTTTCACTCAGTGACCTTGACCTTCGATCTCACCCAATTTTTTTTGGATTTGTCATACCTGTCAACCTCCAATGAACCAAAATCTGGTCATGACCTGCATTGGATGGTAAAAAATCTGGTCATAACGCGTGACGAACTTTTTTTCCCCAATTATTCTATTATAAATGTGTGACAGACCTTTTCAACCCAGTTTATTTACTTACAGAGCAATTTATTTGCATACTGTAATACTCACTTACTACTTACTTATAAACAACATACATGATAATTAAATTTCATGTCTATTGAATACCTTAGGCTCTGTTTCACCTTTTCTGATTAAGATTTTTACTTTAACCAAAACTGGGCATAATGTGTTAATTTTTAATTCTGACCTAAAATCGCTTTTAATTCTGACCTAAAAATCGTTATTGATCATTGTAACTATCAGTAAAGTTGACTGTCTGATTTACTAATTACCAGGTCGCTTTATTTTACCAAACGCCCTAATCAAACTTTTATTTCCACCGCAAACACTTGTAAAGCTTTTCCATTTTGTGGGGTTGTTGACGACATTGCTGGTCCAGAAATTGGTCTTTTCCATTGAGACGAAGACATTCCCAGTACACTCAATGCGTGTAGTTATCTTAAATACGGCTCCTAAAACTCCATAACGGCTTAATTATAACAATAGGTGACAGTATTTCAAACCGATGGAGTAAAAAAACACAAACCGGAAATGTAAATACGAACATTATGACACAAAACGTTACCGGAAATCAAATCCGGGTGAACATGGGTGACGACTTCGATCCTCGGGTTATTTAACAACCCGATCAGGTTACCGCATTTCATCGGGTGACGAGTGAAAATATCGGGTCTGACCCGCAGAAATAAGGTGAGTTGACAGGTATGAATTGTACTAACCTCCATTAGATCTATTCACATATAACATATAGAATATGAAGCCTCTAGCAATTATAACTAATGAGCTACAGCAAAATCTAGATTTTGACCTTTTACCCCAGTGACCTTGACCTTGTGATCTAAGTGAAATTTGAATAATACTGGTCAGCTTCATATAACAAATATTCAGGCCAAATATGAAAGTCCCATCACATCTGGTTGGAAAGATATAGGCAATGTTAAAATTTTCAAATTTTCACTCAGTGACCTTGACCTTTGACCTGAATGAATTTTTTTCCGTGGATTTGTACTAAGCTTCATTAGATCTATACACATATTGAATATCAAGCTTCTAGCAATTGTAAATAAAGAGCTATAGCAAAATCTAGATTTTGACCATTTGACCTCTGTGACTTTGACCTTTGACCTGACCTTAGCAAAATTTGCATAATGGTGTTCAGCTTCACATGATCTATACACATACAAAATATGAAGGTCCTATCACATCTGGTTGAAAAGATATAGGCAATGTTAAAGTTTTTGTTAAAGTTTTCAAATTTGCACTCAGTGACCTTGACCTTTGACCTGACCAAAATTTTTTTGGTGGATTTGTATTAAGCTTTATTAGATCTATTCACATATAAAATTTCAAGCCTCTAGCGATTGTAATTAAGGAGCTATAGCAAAATCTAGATTTTGACCTTTTGACCTCTGTGACCTTGACCTTTGATCTGACCTTACCGAAATTTGCATAAAAGTGTTCAGCTTCACATGATCAATACACATACC